>PVLD010007597.1:0-90268 GCA_004027595.1 Dinomys branickii
CGGAGATGAGGGAGGAGAAAAAACGAACTGATCAAAAGGGCCATCATCTGTGTAACCTGAGTAACAAAGATGAAGGTAACATTATGTAGGACAGCATCCAGAGCTAATTCCCTTCTATGTTCTCTATAATTCTGTATTTCCTCAGTCGTTTTTGTATTAGCAGACGTGAAGATAACTTTATATTATACAGCATCCAGTGTAAATTCCCTACTATCTTATCTGTAATTTGGTATTTCCTTTAATGTTTTTGTGTTAACTAATGTGAAGATAACTATGTAATACAACATCCAGTTCTAATTCCCTACTATATTCTGTATAACTTTGTATTTTCTGTATTGTTTATGGCTTTTCTGGTTCATATGTCTCCATTCTTTTGTCTTTAAAATAAAATTTAAAAAATAAATAAATAAATAAATAAAATAAAAAGTAGTAGCAGCCATAGCAGTAGTAGCAGCAGCAGGAGCAGCAGCAGCAGCACCAGCACCAGCAGCACCAGCACCAGCAGCACCAGCAGCAGCGGCACCAGTAGCGGCCACATCAGCAGCGGCGGCAGCAGCAGAGGCAGCAGCTATACTGGCAGAGACAATAGCAGCAGCTGGAGCAGTGACAGCAGGAGAAGCAGTAGCAGCTGTAATGGTGCTCATAATTCACCACATCACTATGTCGCTGGTGCTTTGCTCATTCGTTATTTTGGTACCACCAACACTCCCTGGGAAGTTCACCCACAGTGACTTCTTGGAATTCCCAGGAGGACCCTCCCACACTCTTCACTCTGAGACCCACCTTCCGTTTCCCTCCCATGATGGACTAGATGTTTGTGGTTGTCCAAAACTCATGTATTAAGCCTTAATCTCCAATGCAATCGGATTTGGAGGTGGGACCCTTGGGAAACGATTATGGTAATATAAGGTCATGAAGATGAAGTCCTGATAATTATAGTAATGTCCTTATAAGAAAAGGAGAGACCAGAGCGTGCTTTCTCTCACTCCCAGCCCATATGAAGACCAATGAGAAGAAGACAACTTCCTGTGAGCCAGGAAGAGAGTCCTCATCAGAAACTGGTGCTTTTACCTTGGTCTTTCAGCCTCCAGGATTGCAGGAGGTTAATGCCCTCTGTGTCTGCTGTGCAAGCCACCCAGCCTGAAGCATTTGCTTATAACAACCCAAACTCACTAAGGCACCTCCTCTCTGTTCCAGCTTCCACGACCACAGGTAAGACCCAGATTTCTAAAAGCCACAAAGAATCAACGGACAGCTGCAGTCCTCCCTCTGAAGTCAGAGTTTTACTGTCACATGAACCCTAGAACAGCAAGGATCTGACTCTGTCACCTGAGTCGGACTCTGTCCCATGAATTCTATAAACGTGTGTTTCCAGAAGACCATGGAGGTAGTTTTCAGACAACCGAAATTACTTCTGAGCTGCAGCCTCTCACCCAAGGAAGCAGGTCCACGCATGCCAGGCCAGAGGACAGTCTCCTTGCCTCACCTTTGCTCAGGTAGGCTTTAGTGCTTCTCAGTATTGCATTCAGGACTGCCCAAGTGCCTGTGTACATACTTGCACACATACCAGCTATTTAAGAATTCCTTTATAAACTGCAAATGGCCTGCCCTTCACAGAGCAAAGGTTTGTGGAATGGGAGACACACAAGCCTTCATTATGAGCAACTCTTGTTTCCTTCCTAGGAGATTTCTCTGTGCCTTGTGTAAATAAGTGTCTCTCAGGGAGTTATCTGTGAGGCTTGAGGACGGTATTATGCCCATGTCACAGATGGGAAACCAAAGTGCAGAAAAGTTCAGTTGACGTGCCTGGGAGCACCACTATCTCGTTGTGTTGCCCAGGTATCTCGCACAGCTTTCCATCGGATATAAGTAAAGCATCTCACACTGTTGCCTTTAACAGCTTCTTAGCTCAGTATTTGCTTGGGGAAATAGGGGGAAAGTAACAGTCTAATGAGATTAATAAATAAGTTCATGGTAAAAAAAAAAAACTCAGTTTTTGAAAGTGCATGACCACACTTCCCTCAAAGAATGCCTAAGGGCACTCAAGCTATTTACTTCCCCTTAAAATAAGAAGAAAGTGAGGGCCTTGTACAATTTCCCACACTGCCTGACCCTGCAAGCTTTTACCAGGAGAAAGGAGCTCTGTATGTGGCTGTGGGCTGATTTCTATGCCTGTCCTCTGAATGCCCGATTGTCAGGCAGGATTCTGGGTGTATAAATATAGGACTCTACTGCATCACAGAAAACCAATAGGTCTGGGTTTTGATGAGAAACTGTTTTATTATGATCTTTACTTTCAAGTCCAGTGGTTTAGACTTTGGATTTCCAATGCTTTGTGGAAATACAAATTTACTTTCCCAAATGTTTTCATTTAAAGTGCTTAAAAATGGGATCATGTGAGAACTTTGCTGTGTGCTTCTATAAATTTGTTTTCCTGTGTCGCACAAACAAACTGCCTTATAGGATTACCCTCTATAAAAATTTAATGGGTCTATTTTCTTATGAAAAATTTTTAAAATACTTGCATACCTACCAGCCATTTAAGAATTCCTTTATAAACTGCAAATGGCCTGCCTGATGAGGAGTTCTGCTTTCCTTTCATTCCCAGATTTCCATGTGTCATTTGTCAAACATGATCCTGCAGTAGGTTGGGCTTAAGGAGGATGCTTTGGCCAGAGAATTTCAAAAGCTCCTTGGTATAGCATCCTCAGGCATTCTCACTTGCATGGAAAAGACCCAAACAGCAGCAATGGACGGGGGAGTTAGCGTCAGATCAGCTGAACAGGTACCAAGGCAGAAGCAAAGCCTTCTCGCTTCTTGAGCCATTCTATTAGTTACCAAGTGTAGTTACTATTCTAGGAAGCAAAGACATTGTATTGATCTATGTGATGAATGTAACATGTATATTATAGATCGTCAACAACTGTGACAGAGTATGAAAAGTCTTATTTTCATAGTTGCCCTACTGAGGTTGTCACAGGTCAATGGCCTTTGGCCTCACAGTGCGGGTCTTCAGGGTTCTCCCACGCCTGACTTCCTTTCTTTTCATCTCCTTCCTCTTGAAAGTCAGAACCTCCATCTTTGAAGACCACACTGGCTCTCTGCTTCAGGGACCCTCTGCTTCCAAATGCAGCGTGACCACAAGGAGGGAGCAGCTCCAGGACAGAGACTGTGAGTGCACAGCGTCCACGCGGCTCCACACAGCCCGAGCTGATCAGGAAAACATCTTGGCATGAATACAGGGTCAGAGGCTTTGGAGTCCTGAGATAAAGCAAGCAGCAGCATATAGTTTTGGGTTTTTTTACTTAAAAAAAGTCTTTTCCACTGGTTACCTTGGAAATGGCTATGGCACAAAATAGGGGACAAAAAAAATTTGCAACCAGAGAGTTCATACTTGCTGAAGGCTTCCCAGACTCCCCCGCCCTCGGGGGTGTTTTCTGTCCTTCCTCCTTTCTCTCTGCTACCTGCCTGTGCACTTGATGCACTGTTTACATGCTGTAGGTCCAGGGCCGGCAAACCTATGGCACTGCGGCATGCTGGCTTTCTCTTAAGACAAAAGATGTTAATGTAGGATTTTTTCTTCTAAACTAAAACCTCAGTACTCAGGTTTAATTGTCCTGTGGGCACTCTGTGAAAAATAAGTTTGGGTTTGGGTTACAGTTTGGGCACCTGTTTCTAAAAGGTTCGCCATCACTGTCCTAGGCCCTTGTCAAACTGTGCGTTTCCTGAGGGGAGGAACTGGAGCTCTGATACCTTTGTGCTTCCCCCATCACCAAGCCTAAGACAGGATCCTACATTTTAATGAAGAGTTGCTGAATTGAGATTTGCTAGTTTATTTACAAAATACTGTGGCTAAAACTTTACCTGAGCAGCCAGCAGGTATGTAGCTGAAAGTTCGGTAGTATGTATTGAAAAAAATATTGATTTTAGGTTCTGAAACAACCTAGTTAAGAAAATATTGGTTATATTTGATTATTCATTATGTTAAGATACAAGTTTTTTATTAAGTTCAGGGAAACTTAATTTTCTTTTTTCCCCAGAAAAGATTTGTTTTCTAAAATAATTATTCAAAATATTCCTTAGGAGTATTTCTGGACAGACTGTAATTAAATTAACCTCTTAAAATCCTTTTTTAAAAACACATTGCAGGGCCAGGGATATAGCTCCACAGAATAAGCACCTGCCTGGCAAGTGCAAGGTCCTGAGTTCGATCTGAGTACTGCAAAAAAAAAAAAGGAAAAATAAAGAATAGGGAGAATGTGTATGTTCTATGCAAATAATGTATCATTTATATAAGGGACTTGAGCACCTTCAGATTGTGGAATCCATTTGGGGTCCGAGAACCATTCTCCAGCAAATTGGAAGTACAGTTGTGTATCCATAAAAGTTTCGAAAGATTGCACATTACAAAGTAAAAACTTGTCATTGCTCCTCATTAAGCTCCACAAGGCTGTACGTTAAGGAAGTAGTGAGACAGAAATATTTAAAAATTAAAATCAACTAGTAGTCCGACACAACATTAGGACAAAACAAGATCATGCAGCCCACAATGTAGCTGCTGTGTTAGACTCAGTCTTGACTGACTACAACCAGCTACAAACCAGAGATAACCTGACCCAGCTCAGTTTGACCACACCCAGCAGCACAGCCTGTACTTTCTTCCCCCAAACATACACTGTTTGCTAACTTGTTTCAAGTTCTGCCCAGCAACAGAAGAATAACCAATGCTACCCAATAAAAACTCACCACATTTTTAAGCCTCTGTCCTTCCTCCTTGCAAATCCTGTATAAACTACCCCCAAAGCTGGCTCTGGATTGATGCTTTTGGAATGATCGCCCATCAGCCCACTGGCAGTAATAAAGCTGGGTGCCTTCCAGCTCCTTGGTGTAGAACATTCCATATGGACAGCAGAACTTTCCCAGTCATGTATGAACAAAAGAAAAGTCTCTATTGAAAATAGGACTCTCAGAAGAGAATTATGTTGAGAGTCTGACCGGGCTCACAATCCTGAGACAAAAGAGATGAGATAGAATCTTACATCAAAAGTAATTACCATTAAAAAAAGTAATTACCATAGAAGTTTACTTTAAACTGCTGGCTTCAAACAGTTATGCCCTTCTCAATGGAAATTAGTTTCCACAGCAAGCAGCCTGCAGTTATGCTCAGTATAGAGGACACTGGCCTAGAGCAGGGTTTGTGGACCTCAGCGCTTATGCACATCTCCTGGGATTTTACTGAAATGCAGATTCTGGCTCAGAAAGTCTGAGGGGAAGCCTGAGATTTTGCATGTCTCACAAGCTCTGAGGCAAAGTTAGTGCTAGTTTGGGGACCACATTTTAATAAGTGAGGCTTCGAGAGGGTGACCTTCAACAACATCACACCACAATGGGGGTCTTCAGGGGCTCACGGCAGGGCAGGCAGTTCCCAATGAGGGACACTTCCCCATTCAGTGCCTGGGAATTAGAGGCCTGTTATTTCCCCAAAGGCTACAGCACCATGAGGTTGTCACTCCAGGCAGACAGTGCCAGAAACAAGACAGAACCCAAAATAAACCATAATGAGAAGCTAGGAAACAAAGACAAAAACTACATTAAAACAGACATCCTAGGGAACCCTGAAGAGTAAGAATGGCTAATGGAAAGACCAAGAGAAATAAACAGATGCAGTGGGTACAATGGATCGATTCTAGCCAGTGGTAGTACATACCCGTAAGCCCAGCCATTTGGGAAGCTGAGGCAGGAGAACTGCAACTTTCTGCCTAATGTGAGCAATTTGAGGTAGTGAAATCCTGTTTCAAAATTTAAAAATTAGAAGGGCTGGAATGTTGCCCAGTGAAAAAGCCCTGGGGCCAATCCCCAATAAGCGGGTGGGGGGCGGCAGTGGAAAGATGGCAGTTCTGAAGCCAGTTCTGTATAGCTTGGATCTCCACTGGGACATTAACTTCTTTTAATTTTATTGGTACATTTTAGATATACATAATAGCTCTCCTTATAGAGAATCTGTACCTGTACATGATACGTCTTCCTTCTTCTTTTTTCCCACTCGCCTCCCCTCCCTTCAACCTCTCTTCCCTTCTTATTTATAAAACTTTGTTTCCATTTTTTGCTTCTATTCTTTTTTTGTCCCTTCCTTCATTCCCCCCGCTTGTTTTCCTTCCCATTTGAACATTTTCTTTTCATTTCCCAATATATTTACACTTTCAGCTTTTCACACCAGAGAAACAATGTGGTATTTAAACATGTATGTTCAATTTATTTAACTTAAGAATACGGTCTCAAGGTGTATCCATTTACCTAGAAATATTTCTAGTTTATAGAGATTCTTCATGGCAGAGTAGTACTTCATTGTATAAAAAAACCTCACATCTTCTTTATCCACTCATCAATTCATAGGCATTTAGGCTGTTTCCAAAACTTAGTTATCAAAAACTGTGCCACTGTAAACATGGGTGCGCACAAATCACTGTGGTGTGATGCTTTTAATTCTTTGGAAAGATACCAAGAAGGGGAATAGCTGGGTCAAATTGACGCTCTAATCCTAATTTTTTGAGGAATCTCCACACTGATTTCCAGAGTGGTTACACCATTTGAAACTCCCACCAACAATGGAGAAGGTTCCTTTTTCCCTGCAGTCCAACATCATTTGTTATTGGTTCATTTCTTGATAACAGCCATTTTTTCCTGGGTAAGATGGAACCTCAGTGTTACTTTAATTTGCATCTCTCAAAGGATTGATGGTGTCAAACATTTTTTCATACAATTATTTGCCATTTGTACTTCTTCATCTGAAAAGTGTCTCTTCATTTCAGATGCCTGTTTCTGGTGTGGGTCTTTAAATTTGAAGAGTCTGATTTTTTTTAGTTCTTCATATATTCTAGATATTAGTCCTTTGTCTGAGGGACAACTGAAAAAAGCTTTTTCCCACTCTGTGAGTTGTCTCTTCACTCTGTTGGTGGTTTCTTCTGCTGTGGAAAAAGCTTTTTAACAAGATGAGATCCCAGTTGTTGATTCTTTGTGATCATTCCCTGTGTTGTTGAGGTTTTATTCATAAAGTCTTTGCCTACACCTATTCTATCCTCCAACAGACTTAGTACAATATTAATATTTATTATTATTATTATTTAATATTTATCTCTTTGACCTGGTTCAATTTTAGTTCAGTGCATGGTAAAAGACATGGGTCTAATCTTAATCTTTGAGATGTGGAAAGCCAGTTTTCCCAGCACCATTTATTAAAGAAGTTATCTATCTTCCATGAAGGTGTTTGGCCAGGGTGATTAATTTTACATGTAGTCTGGTTTGCTTGTCTTGGTCCTCAGAAAACTTTTAAAAGATCCAGCACTCCAGAAGGCTGAGGCAGGAGGATCATAAACTCAAGCTCAGTCTGGGCAATTTAGTTTCTTGGCAAGATTCTATCTCAAAATAAAAAAGGGCTGGGTATGTAGTTCAGTGCGAAGGGCCTAGGTCCAATCCCTAGTACCAGTTCAAAAAGGAAACAGCTCAGTTGAGTCAGGTGAAAATAACATGGAAATAATCTGAGCAGTACACGATATCAGTGTACTGCTTTGACAAATCCATTAGGGCCAGGAGTTTTTCTGAATTTAAACTTTGTCAATTTTATGCTGTATTCTTTGTAATATTCCCAACTGGTTTAGGAAGAAACATCTTATAAGCAAAGTTGTTTGTATCTTACAGAAAAGCATACGAATATTCAGTCACACTAAGTGGGAAAATAAGGAACCTAAATAATCTGACATCTATCCAGGACAAGCTTTACTGCCAAATGAGCTTGGGTCAAGTCAGATTTTGTCACTAAATGAGCTACAGAATTTAAAAAATGTATGACTTCCAGGCCAGGCAAAGTGGCACACACCTGTAATCCCAGCAGTTGGGAGGCTGAGGCAGGATGATCTTTGCAAATTCGATACCAGCCTGGGATACAGAGTGAGCTCAAGGCCAGCCTGAACTGCACAGCAAGACCCTGTCTCAAAAGACAAAAAAAAAAAAAAAAAAAAAGTATGACTTCCCATGATTTGGCCACTTCAGAACTGCAACAGAAGGAAGTGTGGATATCTTTTCCCACTCCTCAGGCTGCCCCCAGGAATGGTCAGACATCTTGACACCGGGAGTGCTCACCTATTTCTTTCCCCCTTCTAAAGATAAACTTACCCTTTTTCGTTTTTTTGGTACTGGGAATCAAACTCTAGGGACCTCACACTTGACGGGCAGGCACTGTGCCTCTGAGCCATAACCCCGGCCCCCCTTTTGTCAATTATGCTGAAGTGTAAATGACAAGAGCCTGTTGAAATACATTTTAACTCAGATAAGGACTACATTCGGAGGTGGAATTTGAGGCATTAACTAATAATTAATTCAATTTAAGAGTTTCGCATCCAGATAAAGTCTAAGTGGGAAAACAGGAAACGGTTCAATACAATTAAATAAATGTCTCTTGGGTAGAAGTTGTCCCCTGCCTTTGAACTAATCTATAGCTGGAAAGGTGTCCTTGCCATCATTCTCTCATTCCTTGTGTGTAGCTCTTTTTTAAATTGAGGAACCTGAGATTCAAAGAAGTGACTTGTCCAAGGCCATTGAGTTGAAAAGAGGCAGAATCAGAAATCAGACCCGGAGTTTGCTCAATTTAGACCCTCTCTGTGAAATTCTGGCTAGAAATTTCCCCACCTTCAGCAAAATGCTGATGTTCAGTGAGATGCTGGTGATTCGCTGTGTGGACACCATGAGATGCGCGAAGGAGAAATGTATGCGCTTTATTAGAGTGAGTTCGTTTTGCCTGATAATTGATGGACCAGTTGTGAAGCAAGCATTCAGCCTGACACAAATATGATAACCCTGCAGGTGTTTCTCAATCCCACAGTCACGGTACAGCTCTGGGCTCTGAATCCCAAAAGCAAAGTTGCTGCCGTCGATTTTATTTTAGCCGACTGAGAGGCGATCTGAAATGCTGTGAAAGTGGCCAGACATTACGGCCACACTTATTGTACATAGTACCTCGCTAGCAATTGGTGCTCAATAAACGCTAACTGAAGGAAGGACTGTATCTCCCGTAATCAGCACGCTCCCTCCTGTCACTGCCTAAGTCGGGGGCTTCTCTCCCTCTGTTGCTGAGCTGATACAGCATTCCCTAAAACAAACGCTGGGATCAAAGCGTAGGAGTAAGGTTAATTTGCTTTAAAGAATGAGTCAGGGAGTTGTTTTAAAAAATAATGCCACCGGTTCAGGAGAAATACAGAGCATGCACACAGGCGAGCTGGCAGCTAAAGTACATTGTGCGTTTATCTTCACTGGGAAAGTTCTTATCACTCACGTTGTACTTCCTCTGAAAGGCTCCCTTGATTACCCCAGGAGTAGTCCTTTATTCGGCCTCGAGTGCATACTGGAGTAATATTTTGCCGGGGTGCATACCTCACTCTTGGCAACCATAATCTTTTTATGTTATACTTAACAAAAGGTGTTCATGAATCAGCTCGAAATCTCACTTCATATTTAGATGACGCATTTTCTTCAACTGAACAACAGTCCACAGTTACAAATGCCAAACAGGAAGGGCACATCTGCAAAAAACAAGCCTCCTAAGCTGGAAGAATGAATAATGATGGTGCGTGGGCTGTGCTTTCTATACGGCAAACTCTGGGAAGACCTCTCTGTGAACAGCTATCTGATAACAATTGAAGAGGCTTTGTGTTCCTACCCACCTCCCACATGCTTTTGTATCGGTAGCTCCGCAGGGGAAGGGGGATTGGGAGTAAAGATTCCTTGGTCGTTAGAAACTCAGGTATTGATGCAGAGTCTCAGAAGCTGGGGGCAGGGATTTTTTTTAATCACTCAGTTTTAGCAGAGAGTAAATCTTAGAGATGAGTGTTACCTTTGGGGATAAGAAAGTGTTTTCCACTTAGAGTTCTAAATCCCAAATAGAAACCTCTTGATAATGAACCAGATACTTAAGTAAAATACTGGTTCAGTTTGGGTTTAATTAAGGCTTTATGATTATGAAGCAATTCCACCTTCATTAGACAGATATATATATGGGTTTTCCCATTTCTGTTTGGCAATTTAGAAATGTGCGTTTGTTTCTGTTGTGTGTGTGTGTGTGTGTTTACTATTCAGTAAAATAAAATATGAGTGGCTAAGAAATCAGCAAATTAGCATAGTTTGTGGTATTTTTGATTCATGGTAACATTTATAACTAACTTTCTTTAGCTTATAGATCCTTCCCTGCTACTGTCATAAAATTGCCATAAGAATAAAGCCCCTCCTTCCTGTACAGAATTCTATTAAGAGTTTTGCCTCTGTGATTATTGCTGGTGTTTCATCCATCATGAGAAGAGTCTGCAACTGAGGAAGATGCTAACAGTATTAACCCCGGCACCTCCCACCTCCTCCCCACCCCACCCCCCATCCCCAAACTCAATTAAACCAGCATCACATCAAGACACACAAAAAAGCTGCCGCCTATTTACATAACACAATGATCCAGTAATAAATCAACATTAATCATGAATGTTGCAACAAGTCACTGAAAATGATGCTTGACCTTACCATGGACCGGACTCATCCATCCATGAATAGCATTTATTCCCAACCGGGAGCAACTTCCCACTCCTAAAGGATGGGGGTGAGTGCTCAGACACATAGGACAAGTAGGGTTGAACTTTCCTTCCTGATGTCACTTTCCTTTCTCCCTAACTCCATTACCTCTGAATTCTGAGACAATCTCATCACAAAAATTATTTGATTTCCGAAACCTGAAGAATCCCACTTCCCACTTTCTTCAAAGCCATTCTTAACATACCTTAATGATGCATTCCCCATTAACACAGAATTTAGCCACAAAGTGTGCCATACCGTCCTAGGCTCCCTGGTTCCATCTACAAGTACTATATTCTGCTTGAATGTTTAAAGCAAAATTAGTTTCTGGGAAGTGTTTTTTTGGGTTATGGTTCCACAGGGCAACATGCATCTGTTACAGTCTGCGTGGTTCTGTGTCATGCCTACCTGCTTCCCTCATCCTTACCTCCCCCTGAGGATCCTCAGCTACAAAACCACCCATCAAGTAGAGTGACCAGCAGCAGCTTGGCATTAAGTCACAGCTCAGCGGGCAGCACCCTGGGTGGTCTTGACATTGATCCCACTACACTTTCTAGTGCATGGTCATTAGTGACAGGAATGAACTCCTGTCCTTTGAGGATGTGCTTTCTCAGGTCTCTGAGCTGGTGCACATGTGCTTCGTTCTCTCCACAATGCTCCCAACCTGCCTGTCCCCACGACTTCCACCTTTCATGTGCCTGTCCGGAAAACTCTTATTTACACCTGAAGTCCCCACTCCAGGCAGCTAAGCCCGGGGAGGTCTCCCCACAGATTCTTCTCTGCTCCACCTCACTTGGTCCAGGCTCTGCAAATCACTCCCACCTTCTACCCACTAGGGGTAAGGTCACTCCATTCCTGTATTTCAGAACCCAACACGTGCCTGTCAGGAGAAGCAGTCAGAAACAACACATGATGAATGAATAAGTCACAGTGTGCCTGAGTCTAAGGCAGAGAACCACTTGGAAGATAACCATGTTTAAACGATCAGTATTCCTCTATCAAGGCAAAACTGAACCGTCTTGTATCTGATGTAACCTATTATTCTACTCAGTTGTTCCTCAAAATGTGTACCCCCCCCTTAGCTATTTGGATGAACAGGGCAGATATGTGTTTAAATGCCAATTGTTCCCTCATTAGTTCATTGATTAAAATGGCAATATTAAAACAAGCTATGACTAATTCACGGCTTTAATTATAAAAGAGGATATTTGCACACAAATATCAGCCTGTGTTGGACATAAATTATACATCATTACACTGATTATCTGCTGTGTTCAATACATAGGAGTTGAACATGCTAGAAACACAATGTGATATTTAAATGAGTACCTTACACATCCATACGTTAACTACATGCTATTTCCCCCGTGAAAAACTGGTTTAATAACTTAGATGATGTTTTAACGCACATCATTATACAAAAAAATTAGAATAAACTGTGGATCATTCTGCCAATTTGAGGCTCAGTGGAATAATGTATATCTGTCATGGTTATTAATATTCAGTGTCTTTCAGTAAATTAAACAATCAAGCTTAACAAAGGTTAAAAATATCTGGTGATACATAGATGATTATAGAAGTAATATATATTAATGAACCTTTGCGTGACTGACTTTTTTGGTTAATCACTCAGAGAATTATGTCAAACATATATCAAGACATTGGCTCCTGCTTCACCCACCCTTCCGGCATTTCATTACTATAGTTACCTGATTAATGGGTGCAATAATATATATGGCATGATATGATATGTTCACATTAAATTTTAATCAAATATTACTAAATCCAGAAAACATTAAGTAAATCATGACTGATGAGGCAATATTGCTGCTCTGTCATGTTGATGGCTGGAACTTCACTACTGAGAGTAACAGATTAAGCCCAAGAAGTGAATTTTATGAGGAAATATAAGTATCTCAACTTCCATAGTTGTGGTTTTTTAATTGCTTTGCAGCCATCAGAGGAGACTTGAGATCCATCAAGTCTATTGGTGTCACAGATCTCATAATTCCCTTTCTCGACTTCAAAATTTATGTTTGTTGTGAAAGTGAGTCCATTCCCTGTCTATGGGGAATTGTTTCTTATCATAGTTCTAATCTAAAAGTTATTGTCAAGATTCCACTTGCATGAAGCACCCAAAAAAGTCAACTTCATACAGAAAGAAAATGGACATCAGCCAGAAGTAGAGGCGTACAACTGTAAGCCCAGCACTCAGGACTCAGGAGGCTGAGACAGGAGGACTGCCATGAGTTTGAGTCCAGCCTAGGCTACACAGTGAGTTCAAGGTCACCCTGAACTACATAGTGAGACCTTTTCTCAAAGAAACAAGCACACAAAACAGTAACAACAGAAAGAAATTAATATAGGTTCCTTCAGGATTGCCAAGGAAGGAAGGAAATGAGAGGCGTCATTTGCTGACAGGCAGAGCTACACGCAGAGATGCACGGCTCCGCAGAATGCAGGTCTAACAGCAGCGGCCTCACCCTCAGGCTAGGAGTGAGGCCTTCCGGAGCAGCCGGAACCCTGAAGCAATCTTGACACACCCACTGCTCCACAATCCTGTGGTCCAGATTAATGAGACAGAGGCAGTAAAACTTGAAGCATTTATGCACACTATTTCACTTAACCCCACCACAAAGCAGTGAACAAAGTGGGCCTCTTCAATCTGGTGCTCCGTATGCGGGGACACATAACCAGTGAGCGCCAAAATGCACTGTCAAGTTCCAAAAGGTTTTACTTGTTAGTGGCGATATCCCATACTCCTCATTCACCTGCACTCCCAGAGAAACACTTTCCAGCCCTCTCGCTGTGAGCAGCGTATGTGACCCACTGTGGGTCTCAGGCAAGGAGAGGCCGGATGTGCTCGCTTGCTGGGGAGCTCTGGCAGCCCTGTTCCGAGGTTGTGAGGCTGTGAGACTGGACCTCCGAGTCACCCCTGGAAGGGAGGTACCTTCTAAACCCACTTACCCTACAGAGGATTCTGGGTAACAGAAATGAATTCCTGGGTGTTAAGCAACTGGAACTTAGAGGACATTTCTTGTTTCGGAATTGCTCATCTTGGCCTGCCTAAGAGAGTACTGTAGACCAGGAGACAGAACATGTTAGTCTATAAAATGTAATTTTTAAAAAAAAAAGACTTTTTACCTCAGCCTTATCAACTCAAATCCATGTTTTCCAATTACTTAGCATCCTAATTACCAAATTTCTCTTGCACCTCCTCCTTCTCTTTCTTCTTTTTCACAAGATAAATGGGGTCTTCAATCTCATGTTAGAAAAATCAAAACTCAGTTCATTTGCTCTCTCTTCACAATGACACAGCACAGTGCTCTCGACCAAGTATTGCCAGCCTCCAAGGCCAACCGACCTTACTGCAGTTTTCCAAAAACATGGTGCTTAAAATAATTGCAGATGCTTCACACATGACTTTTGGCAGTTACACATTTTCTGGAAAGTATATTAGAAGGATACACAGAAGTATTCTATCAAATCTGTGATTCTGTGGATATTGTTGCTTAAAACAAGGCAAAAAAAGTCGATAGGTATTTTTAGAAATAAATAAATACAGCAGAGGGCAGCCTGTGTGCTGGTACAGCAGAACTCACGCAGCTAAGAGAAGGCTGTTGAACCAGGACCTAAGCCATACTGGGAACTCTCTAAGCAGAGTTTGTACCTATCACTGCCATGCGGCCAGTTCTTCCTCTTGCCATGCGGCCAGTTCTTCCTCTTGCCCTGCTCCCTTTGGACAGTGTGGAAAAAGGAACACCCTAGCCAGTCTCCCGCACCATGGAGCAGGTAGGCATGCCATTTGTCCCTGCCTAAGGTTTTCCTCCTAGCACCAAGCAGCTGCCAGTGCAAGTACAGAGGTCACCAAACAGAGCTAAGAAATATTGTCTGAGACTTGGTCTCCATCTCTTTCTTTTCTTTTTAGAGCCTGAGATTTTCTGATTGGGAGCTGAGCCGGGACTTCAATTGATTCTATGAGGGACACTAGTTGTTTTCAGTTGGCAGAGGAATGGGGCAGAGGGGCGGAACCCTAGGCTGGGGCTGAGTCCCTCTTGCTCAAACATTGCTGTAATGTTTAGCCTGGGTCCTGGCCAGGTTTTTGGGAGGGGGCAAGTCATCCAGCTGGGTGCAGTCTGAGCACCTGGGTTCTCTGGTGAAAGCTGGTAAAAATGCAGAGATAGGTAGATTAATCCAGCCTCCCACGTGTTTAGGAGTTTAACACAAATGGAAATATGTGAACAACTGGCCCTGGTTAAAACTCCAAAGACTACTAATGTCGGTATGTTTGGCACTCTGCTCTGTTATATTTAGATAAAGGCACCATCTTTCTCCCCTCTCTGCCACCTATAGTGTGGCCCAGGGGAATTCACACACATTCTGGTTCTTATCTTCCTCGTGTAGAAGGAGTCACAGTTTCCTCACCACCATGGGCACGTTGCCTCCACCCTCAGCTCATGGTTTGTCACGTAACGTTGCCCGAGTCTTGGCTCCTCACCTTCCTCTGTTCTATCAGTAACGACTCCTAAATGTTTCATTCTGTGAACCTAAGTCAGCACTCAGGCCCAAGATGAGGGAGGAGGAAAGGAATCATGGGAAGACACTGATTTCTTCTTCCCGGACACTGCCCTGGCCCAGAGCACGGAAGATGGGTCTAGTTGCCTGATTGGGGGTGGTGGAGAAGATGGAGGTGACACCACTGAGAGGCAGGACCCACTGAATCTCTGTCCTCCCTCATACAGAGTATCTATAGGCCAAAGGAGTTCATAGAGAAGGAGGAAAAAACAGCAGGAACTAGGGAAGCTTTTCCAGAGGACTCTTCTAAGCTTGAGAAACAAGCACCACTAATTTGTTAGTCCATCTGTGAGGGCAGAGCTACTATGAAGGGTGCTACATAAATAAGGCTATTTTGAATTTGAGAGTGAGGTGGACATCCAGGTGGAAAGTATGTCTCACAGAGGAAGACAAAGAGTTGGAGAGCTGAACAGGCTTAGCCCCCCTGCAACTGGTACAAGTTCTTTTAGCAGCCCTTGGGCCTGCTCCAGCAGTGTGACTTCCACCTAGGCCTTTGGGAACTCTCACTAGCACCTGTGAGGTTAGTGCAGGCTGCAGTGGGCCAAGGGGTTGGGCCTCCTACTGTCAGCTCAGCCTGTGCAGCAGAGCCTGCACTGGGAGGAGGAAGCCAGCGGGACATGGGCTGGAAGGCCCAGAGAGCCTTGGGAAGGACAGCTTCCCTACCTGTCCTTGGGGTTATAGACTGACTGTCAGGTTCTGGGAGGGCCACAGTGGCCCCAGAGGGCTGGACTAGCTGTGGACTTTCCCGTTCCCAGAGATCCTCAGAAAATGGTTCATTTTGATACCAGTTTGCTAGTCCAGGCCCACTCCCAGTTAGCAGGCATCAACAGTACCACTGGTCAGAGGGGCAGAGCTGCTGGCTGTCACAGAGGACGCCACCCAGGCTGTTTTCGGTGTGCGGCTTGCAGTTCTACTGTGTTTCAGAGAACAAATCGCCTGACACATGGTCTGTGTGAATTAACTAAAAATAGTAATCTGTGAAATGGCCAGAGCTATGATATTTGGCACAGGTCTATTTTCTTTCTAAAGCATGTTCAGTCTGTTTATAAATCACTTGTGTCCTTGTAGCATGAGCTTTGAAGTGAGTTGAAACTGGAACCCAGATCTCCAAGACTTTTTAATTCAGTTACTTATCTGCAGTATACGGCCCAAGAGGTGCAAATAGACAGGCATTTGTCTGTGAGTTCCTTCTGAAGTGGTGGGAAAGAAGGAATTTGCCAGGCACATCAGCACATGAGGGAATCCCTTTTGTTTCAAAAATTCTTCTTCAAAGGAGTCAGCATCCTTGACTCTCTTTGAGGACATGGCTGTGTGGGAGGCTCTGTGGGTCTCCCCACAATGACAAAACCGAGGGGCCTGTCGGGCATTGGTGCTTCCCTCAGAAGGCCTAGTCTGGGCAAAAAACACAGATACAAAGCGCACACAGAGAAGAAGTCAGAGCCGAGCAGAGTGTGGGCTGAAGAATCCTGCCTCCTAAGGAGGTGACAGTCAAATGGAGCTGGCTCATCATGGGCGTCAAAGGCAGCGTGCAGCAGGTAAATAGCAATTAAGCATTTCCCGCCCACTCCCAAATTCCATGCTGGAGACGTGGGTATTGCGAAGCCTCTTCCACTACTAGGTCCATTCATACTCCAGCTCTTAAGAAAGAAAAAAAAAACAAGCTTCTCACCACCTTAGGCATTGTCTCAGAATGTTTTCAGTAGAAACCACAGGAAGAAAAGTAAGACTGAAAATAAATCAATCAGTGCAGGAAAACTAACTTTTCTTTCTTCTGCCATGACGTTTAATCACTGAAAGATAATCTGCCTCATTTTGTGTTCTGTAAAATAAAGTGAAAAGCCAACTGTCCAACAGCAACTGCTGAGCCAATATGCAGGGACTAAATATTTACTACAAGGGAGCCTTGCTGAGCAGGATGCGGGTACCCCCAGCTTTGCATCACTGCCTAACGCGGCGCCAAGGTAGTCAGTCTCCTTTGGACAGAGTCTGAAACTGCATCAAATTCCACAGATGGACAGAGTGTATGAGGCAGTGTCAAAGTGAGACAGTGAATGTAAAATGTGATGTAACTTCATAAGATAAAATAAGGCCATCAGCTATGTGTCATAGCGTGTGTCTCTAACCCCAGCATTCCGGGCACTTGCGGCAGGGCGATTGTAAGTTGAGCCCAGGAGCCCAGCCTGGTCAACTTAGTGACTTAAATCCTCACTCAAAAAAAGAAAAACAAGACAAGGGGCCCAGTTCGGTGCGAAGGCCTGCATTCAGTCCCCAGGAGCACACCACAGAAAGAGAAGGGGGAAGAGGACAACTATATGCACATAATACAGCTAAAACTGCATGATAAACTTTCAAGTTTTATAGAACTAGAGGGTGGAAGAGGGAATTAGAGCAATGATGGAAGAATTTATTTTTAAATGAGTGAATAATATAGAAAACAAGATATATAAGCTTTACACACAGGTATTGTTTAATACAGTAATTTATCTTTATTTTTGAGACAGAGTCTCTCTGTGTAGTTCAGGCTGGGCTTCAGTTCACTGTATAGCCCAGGCTGACCTCAAATTCACAGTGATCCTCCTGCCTCAGCCTCCTAAGTGCTGGGACTACAGGCAGGCATCACTGTGACTGGCTTCTGACTTATCTGTAAAATACAAATAAACAAATACGTCCAGGAGCAAAATACCTTCTCAGATTTGATAAGTGGCTCATCAGCCCTGGCCACTCAAAATACTATGTCTCAAATGCTGGTGTCCACATCAGCCTCCAACACCTAGAGCAGACAACCTCATTTCACTCCCACAGAGGGATAACTAGCATTTTGTGTAAGCCAGTTATGGACCAAAGACCGGTGTTATAAATAAGGAAGAGGGATAGGAGTACCAGAGCAGACCGGCGATATAACGCAATCAGACAAACTGTGGTTTTGGAGTTTTGGTCTATGATTAGCCGGAGACTGAGTGAAGCAGAAATTATTGGCAGGTGCTTCTTTTTGGAAGAAGCTTTTTGCAAGCTTGGGTAAGTCAGTACAATGCCAGACATATGTGTAGGAAGACAGGCAACCACCTACGTGGCATAATTTGAGGTGTACAACAAGGCCCCGTTGGCCATAAAACAACTCTTCCATCAACCTACAACAGCCCAGTACCCTGCAGCTAGTGCATATGACAGTCTGTCCACTGGCAGCTGCACACCAAAACAAGGGTGAGACATTGTCCCTGCCTCCAAGACCTAGCAATGTAGTCAGAGAAGCAAAAAGAAGTAGGTGAGGTAAGGTACAATCAGTTAAGACAATACATAATTTAAATTGTATGACAAGCTGCCAAGTGCAGTCAAATTAAAAGAGAGAAAAACCTGGAGTCAGCATGGAGGGTTTTGTCAGTGGACGAGCGCGTGCAGGAGTAAGGCCTTTGGTTACAGTGTGACTAGAGGAAAGGAGGGGAGAGCACGAAGGGCAGCAGCTCAGAGACACAGGTCAAGGGGGCTTTCTGAGAAAAGTGAGACTCCTCTGGACCCATTCTGACAGTCTGTGCCTTTTGATTGGTGAACTGAGACCGTTAACATTGGTGGTTATTACTGATAGAGGAGTTATCCTGGCCGTGTTGTTTTCCTGTTGTTGGCGTCTGACTTAAAGTGTATTCAAAGCAGTGTGGATGAATAGTTAAGTAGACAGCACAGGAAGGGCAGACAGTGGGAGGCCCTCTGTGTCACAGAAGCCTTTAACTTGTACTGCTCTTCCTTTGGCAAAGACCAAGAAATAAACCCCCTCCAGTTCTGCCTTATGTCATCACGTGCTTATTTCCTTCCTAAGATTTCTCAGCGATGCAGGAGACAGTGGAAGATCCCATGTCAGAGACCGCTGTGGGCAATGTAGTGAAGCCTTGTCTCAGAATAAAAATAGAAAGGGCTGAGGTGCACCTCAGCATGAGGTACTGGTTCAGTCCCCACTGCTGCAAAAAATAAGGGAGAAAGGAAGGGAGAAAGGGAGGGAGGGAGGGAGAGAGGGAAGGAGGGGCTCATGCCGTATTTTATCCTATTTACCACCTGTCCTTCACCCGGCACATAGTATGTGCTCAGTTAATACTTAGTGGATGCATTGGGCATGGTGGGGCACAGCTGGAATCCCAGCACTCCAAAGCCAAGGTAGGAGGATGGCAAGTTCAAGCCCAGACTGAACACCTGCACAACTTAGCAAGGCACTGTCTCAAAACAACAAGGGCTAGAGAGTAGGTCAGTGGAAGGCCTTGGGTTTAATCCGCAGTACCGGCAATGGATGAATGGACCGGTGAAAACTTCTCCCACAGGACACCTGATGGGGGCAGTGCTCTTTAACTGTCTTTCATTTACTAAATGCACTGAGCACTTTACATTTCCTTTACAGGCAGAGAGAGTCGAGTCCTGAGGAATTCACTATTTGAAAGCATTTTTTCTGAGGAGTATGGCGTAGGGAATCATCCTCAGGCCCAAGAGCAGGTCTTGTGAAGTTTAAGGATGGAAAAGCGCTACCGTGGGGAAGCAAGGAGGGGCCAGCAAGTGGGCGGCAAGGAAGACTTGGAAGAACCCGAAGCGGTGTGTGTGTGGGGAGGGTGCGTGTCCGCAGAAGGCAGGAAGCACCAGAAGCACAGTATGTTTCTAGGATCGGCGGGTTCTGAGTCCAGAAGGTTTGATCAGGAGAACAGTGGCCTCTTCCTGGTGTCTGGCTGTGCTGTGGAGAGTGTCCGGGACACCAGAAGGTTCATAAGAACAGAGAGGTTAGAGGCCTTGCGGAGTTAGAGACGGAAGTCTGGGGAAAGGTGATTTCTGTGTCAAGGGAATAGTGCTCCTTGAACGCCTGTACTTTAGACGTTGTAAAACCAACTCAGTAACTGACATAGCTGCCTCTTCGCGCACAGCACGACAGACTCCTAGGGGCTAAAGGATATCAGGAATACTTCAGCCGTGTAACTCTTGAGCAGGGCTCAGGAGTTCTGAATTATAAATAACCTATTCTCGTTAAAAAGAAAAAATACAGGCACTGGGCATGGCGGCACATGCTTAGAATATCAGTCACAGATTGAAAACTCAAGGCCAGCACGGACAGCTTAATGTGACCTTGTTTCAAATAAAACATAGGCTGGGAATGTGGAACTAGCCAGGGTTTGATCCCTACTACTGCAAAAAGAAAAGAAATAAAAATGCAGGGAGCAGAAATGATATTATAACTCTTAACTAATGAGGTAAACTTACTGAGAAATTTATTCATGACTCAATACCAAAACCATCCAGCCAGGCGTGGTGGCTCATGCCTGTAATCCCAGCACTCAGGAGGCTGAGGCAGGAGGATCATTGGGAGTTTGAGATCGGCCTGGGCTACACAGTGAGCTCAAGGCCAGCCTGAACTACACAGTGAGACCCTGTCTCAAAAAGACCAAAAAAAAAAAAATCCAACAAACTAAAGCCTGTCTAGGTATAATTCGAAAACTGATTTACAGAAGCCAGATTTAATGACTCTGTTTTCTTTTCTTTTTTCTTTTTAAGACAGGGTCCCACTATGCAGCTCAGGCTGGCCTTGAACTCACTGTGTAACCCAGGCTGGCGCCAAACTTGCGACAATTCCGTTCTGGCGATACAGGCACGCATCTCCACGCCCAGCCAACGGCTCTGTCCCTCTGACACCTGCAAGTGCCAATTCTCTTCCACTACAGGCTTCCTTCTGAGCTCAGTCCTCTCTCCTCTCTGACCCATGTCCCAGTGCAGAGCGCACTGACAGGACACTGAGTGAGTGACACAGGACAACAAGATGAAATCCTCGGCGGTGCTGACGGTGCCAGCGGCTGGCTGCTGGTCTTTACGTCCATCTCAGAATGCTTTTTCCCTTCAGCCTACTTCCAGTTTCTCCAAGATCAGGTTAGAACCTCTAGATGTTGAAAGACAATGTTTTTCTCAAAAGTGTTTCTTTTTTTTTTTTTTCTTACAGTGTTGGTAAATGGGTGGAAGAGTGTCTCTCATCTATTCTCCCTAGTACACATAACAGTCTCTTCCAAAATAACAGTCTTCTCTCTGTGGCGCTAAGTATGGAGACAAAGAAAAATGTCCTTTGAAAAGGAGTAACTGTGGATTCTGCTGAGAGTCACGTTCTCCCCGAGGAAGAAGGGACGCACAAATACGAAATGGAGACAGCAAATTCCTAGAGGCCAGGGCTGCCCTGGAGGCACTGGCACGAAGACTTCTAAACTATGTGTCTGTGTACATATGCATATGGGTACACTTTGTACTGTGTATGTGCATTGTGTAGTGTGTATATATGCTTACACACAGGTGTGCATTTCCTAGCACTATGCACTAAACAGGCAAGGAAGCAAAGGCCTCCGGGAGCCTCCAGCTCTTGGGTTCTCAGAGACCTGTGATTCTGGGACAGGAGAGGGAGGCGGGGATAGTCGGCTATGCCTGAAGGAAAGAAAGCGCCCAAACAACTGCAAGCGCGAGCCCCAGGCCCCGAACCAGCTGCCCTTGGCTAGCTGGGACAAAGTAAGTAGGAACATGCCTTGCACCAAGCGAAAATTATAAACCACTGATAAAACAGAAACTGCTGTGCCCTTGCAAAAACACAGCGTAGATGCCATGAGGAGGGTGATTGTGAGCATGAGGGTGACAGCGCAAAGCCCAGCGGCAGCTGCGGAGGTTGTACTCGCGTCAGAAATCTATCACTGTGGAATTACATGGTTAAAACTGAACCAGAAAAGGGTCATCCATCGGGGTTACACCGTGGGAGAATCCTGACACATGCGGGGTGCTTGGCAGCCCTGTAATTTGCAAGAAAGAGACCAGGGGAGAGTAGTTACATGACGGGAAAGGCAGGTCACGTTTTGACCAGGTTGTCAAAACTGGCATCGCCAAGATGGTGACATGAATTGGGACCCACATTTAGGCTCATCTGAATCTGAAGGCTTGTTTTGTTTTGTTCTGCTTTTTAGCTACAGTCCACAAAAGTTTGCTCAGAACTTGAGCTGGGCATGGTGGCTCCCACCTGTGACCCAGGCTGTATTTGGAGTATCTCAAGTTCAAGTCCCAGGTGCTGTCTAGAAACAAACGAAACGGGACTGCGGGTATAGCTTAGCCATAGAGCGCCCCTGGGTTCAATCCTCAGTACCACCAGAGAATAACTAAGTGGATCTGTCGGTGTCACTGGTGAGCAATAGCTGGGCCCTGCAGGCCTCCAGTGCCACAGCCTCAGAGGACGCAGCACCCCTGAGGGACCCAGTCAGGACAGCACAGCCTCAATCCACCACCAGGAGCTGTCAGACCAGTACATGAGGATGTTATACTTACAGAGCAGGGGAAAGGCACAAACTGTACTCTTTTAAGAATGTCACTATCATGAAGAACAGGAGAGCATATGAGATTTGTTCATATTGAAGGAAGCTAAAGCGTCTGACAACCAAATGTAATACCTAACCTTAGCCCGCATCCACTGGTGAGGAAAACATAGTGTGAAAGACTACTAGATTATCTATGAACCTGGATCCTAGGTGAGATAAAAACACTGTGTCAACATAAATTTAAAAAGTAAATAGTTGTATTGCAGTCATTCTTAGAAAATACACAGACTGAGCTGAGCGAGGTGGCGCATGCCTGTAATCCTAGCCCTGTAATCCTAGCACCGCAGGAGGCTGAGGCAGGAACACTGTGGTGGATTTGAGGCCAGCCTAGGCTACAAAGTGATTTGAAGGCCAGCCTGAACTGCACAGTGAAACTGTCTCAAAAAGATCAAAAAAGAAAGAAAGAAAGAGAGAGAGAGAGAGAGAGAGAGAGAGAGAGAGAGAGAGAGAGAGAGAGAGAAAGGAAAGAAAGAAAGAAAGAAAGAAAGAAAGAAAGAAAGAAAGAAAGAAAGAAAGAAAGAAAGAAAAAGAAAGAAAGAAAGAAAGAAAGAAAGAAAGAAAGAAAGAAAGAAAGAAAGAAAGAAAGAAAGAAAGAAAGAATACAGACACTGAATTTAGGGGTGAAAAGCCTTGATTACTGTAACTTTATTCAGAAAGCATATGGGGTGGGGTGGGGATCAGAGTACAAAGTAAACCGGGCGAGCATCAAACAACAGGTGAGTCAAGATTAAAGGTGTAGCCGAGTCCACCGTGACTAGGATGCACTTACTTTTGCAACATTTTGTAAGTTTGAAACCGTTTTCAAATAAAAAGTCTCAAAAAGAATAAAGTTTTGGGAACAAAGAACAAAGGGAAATCATTTCATTTGATGCTTTATCTTTTAATTGTAATTGAGAATTATTTTGCTTACTTATTTGAATGTAAATCTTAAGGTATGGACAGGGCAGTCTGAGATGTTGTGCCCTTCGGGTGATCAATACCTTATTCCAGGGTCTTGGAGCTTCTCAGGTAAACTTCATAGATATGGACCCAATAAAAATCCCTGCAGCCCAATACACACTTCCTCCACCCACACTCATGCTTGCAGGTCTCAGACACGCACACCCCACACACTTTTTACAAGACAGTCTTCCTACTTGGTATATTTTTAGAATTCTTCCCAAACTGAAATCTGAATCCCAAAGAAAAACAGTTTAGAGTAGGGGGCTGTCAGGCTGACAACGTAAGCCTACTACAGTTTTTGTTCTTGTTGTTTTCAACTCTTTTGTGTCCACTATAATTTTCATTATAAGACTTTTCATTGCAAGACATATTTTCCAACAATTGAACCTGCTCTCCTCTAACCTCCCCTCTGAAAAATTGTGCTTTCTTTGGCCCCTGTGTATTTTTAATGACATGAGCTACATCACTTACATTAGACATTTTCCCAAGTGGTCAACATTGCAGAAATGTGACAGCAGGGCGTTGTTAAGATAAATGTGAAAAAAAAAACCTTTTTAATATTTTCAAGGACATGGCGCCACACCTATCCCATTGCAGACGGCCACAGTGCTCTAAAGGAGCGACTGACTGCGAAACTCAGGATCTCCACTCATTCGGTGCCAGCTGGTGGGGCTGGGAAATCTCCACCAATGCTGGTCGCTGAAGACACCTAGAGGACGTTTTGGGGAACTGCATGGGACACCTAGGCGAATCGACTGTGGTGCCTTTGGTGCCTCTGGGTTTGAAGACTTTGGCTCAGGATGCCTGGTGGGAGATTAGAGTTGGGAACAGGCCTTTGGCTCCAAAAACTAGGAAATTAGATCCTCAGCATTTGAATGAATGATTTCCATGATGCTTACTGACCTCCAGAGAGCATGTTTTGTGATAATCCTGTAGTCCTGTTAAGAGTAAAATGAGTGACATTAGTTAAAAAAGTAACATCATTAAAAATCTTCACTATGGTTGACAGCAGTTAAAGAAGACAGAAAAGTCCTGAATTTTCTCTGATGCCTTATTGACTTTCTGATTTCTTAGTGCTACTTATACCTACTAATTACTGGGGGAGAGGCTTGTTTGTTTGTTTGTTTGGGTCTAGCTTTTTGAGACAGGGTCTTGCTATGTCGTTCAGGCTGACCTTGAACCTGCAGCAGTCCTCCTGCCTCAACCTCCCAAGTGCTGGAATCACAGGCATGCACCACTAGGCCAGGCTAATTAAATTTTGTGAAAAGTTATTTTAAGGACATTGAAAAGTCCCCTTTGACTTAGAAAAGCCCCAGCTACGTCTGGCCATCAGCAGGAGGAAAGATGACTCATTTCCCCCCACCAGCCCATCAACTGCCCATTATGTTTTCCATTTAACAGCAGGTGCCAGGCGTGGTGGTGGTGCACGCCTGTAGTCCCAGCAGCTCTGGGAGGCTGAGGCAGGGAGGATCACAAGCTCATACCCAGCATGGGCAACTTAGCAACTTAGTAAGACCGTCTTAAAAAATAAAAAGGACTGGGTATGTGACTCAGTACAAAGGCACTGACTTCAACCCCAGTACTGGGGGAAGAAAGCAGACTGGTGGGGACAGTGATTTGTCCCTGCTTTAAGAATCTGAACATTTACAGTCTGGTTGGGCAGTAACATGCACTTACAGCAGTGCTAAAACACAAGAACAACTATTTTTAACACAAAATTCCACGGCCCAGAGAGAAGTTTAAGTATTTCAAGAAATATTTATTACAACAAGAATGCAAGCTGTGTCTAGCAGTCCTTTCTTCTGGAATTTAATTTAACCAGAGCCCTCCCATGACTGTCCCAAGCTACCCTATGAGAAATTCCCCTTTTGTTGTAAAGGGATTAGATTACAGATCGATCCAGGGTGTTACTTGAAGGCCATCTGTTGTTCAATTATTTATTTCAGAAACTTAAACATTTTTTATAATAATCATGTGGAAAAACTGTACCTAATTTTTCCTTCTCTTTTGTTAGGGTGGGACTCAGGGGACAGGAAGGAGTTGCTTACCAGTGTCTGGAAGTACTTTCCAATAACAAACCCAAATCTGAGGTTGCATATTTTATGTCCAGACAGGGTGTGGTTGAACATAGACTTGGGGCTCAGGAAAATGTGTGTTTGGGAAATTTTTATTTCCTTTTCAGGGAGGAAAACAATGAAATGGACTTGTAAGTTTCACCCGGGTCAGAATAAGCATTTGCTAACACACTCAGGGATGGCCTCCCACACATGGTTTACTGAGCACCTTCGTGGGATGGGCAGAATTAAAAGATGTGAATAACTGTGATTTCCATACATAATGTGTTTCAGGTTGGAGCGTGAATGCTTCGATTCATTTGAATCCATGTAAAAATAAGCACAAATGTTTTTGGATGGTTAATTAAGTGCAGCTGATGCTATAAGATTCTGAACTGAAGTGGAACTAAGTGACCATTGCTGTAATATTTAATATAAAAATAGGAATCCCAAAGATGCCTAAAGGTGAGAGAAACAAAGGGCTAATTTGAAAGAAATTAAGTGATGCAATTTTTTTTTCTCTTAAGAAATATTTTGCATACCTAGAGCACCTAGGATCACAAATTCTATTGTTTTTTTTTTAGGTACCAAAGAGATTTTCTCTATTTTGTTTTTAAGTTTTAAGATACAAGCCAGGCATGGTAGTGCACATCTGTAACCTCAGCATTCAGGAGGCTGAGGCAGGAGGATTGCTGCAAGTTTGAGGACAGCCAGGGCTACATAGTGAGTTCAAGGCCAGCCTGAATTAAAGTGAGACTCTATCTCAAAAAGAAAAAAAAAAGGTTTAAAATATATAATAGAGCCACATGAGTTCAAATTTTTGAAAGAATATAGTCTATAGGAATCCTTCCTCCTATTTCTATCCCTTAGCAACCATTTTCGTGACTGAGAAACAACCAAGGCTATCAGTTCCCGCATATCCTTGTTTATCTGTAAACACAGACGTGCACTCACCTTATCCTTCCTGCTTTTGGCATTTCGAACATTGTTTCCCACTCCTCTTTCTTTGAGACAGCATCTCAGGTATAGTTTAGGCTGCTCCCGATCTCACTATGTAACCCAGGCTGGCCTTGAACTTGTGGCAGTCCTGCCTCAGCCTCATGAGTGCTGGGATTACAAGCATACGCCACCATGCCCAGCTCACCCCTTGCTTTTTACACTTAATATATCTTTGAAAACATGAAATGTATAGAGCTTCCTCTCTTGTTTTTTTAAATTTTGTCTTTTTGAGACAAGCCTAAGCTGGCTTTGAATTTGCAGGGGTCCTCCTGCCTCAGCCTCAGAGTGCTGGCATGTGGCACCACTCTTGGCTTCCAGGATGTGTTTTACTCTTTCAGGAAGATACCTAGACTAGCGACGGCTCGGTCAAATGGAATCTTTATATTAGTTTTCTGAGAAATCTCCATACTTATTTCCATAGTGGTGGTTTACATTCCCCCCAACAGTGTCCCCTCCTTTCTCCCTGCAGCCTGGCCCCCTTTATTATCCGATCTCTTCATGACAGGCACTATCTGGGGCAAGGTGGAATCTCGCTGCTTTTCGGCCCGCCTCTCTCTAGCGGCCAAGGATGCTGAGCACTGTCCCACATGCCCATGGGCCATTTGTGCTTCCTGGCAGAAGCGTCCATTCATTTCTACTACCCTCTCTCATTGCACCTTTTATTTTGAGACTCTAAACTACTTTTTCAGTTCTTTGTATATTTTAGATCCTAGTGCTCTGCTTGAGGAATGGCTGTGAGAAATATTTTCCCAGTCTGTAGGTTGTTTCCTCACTGTGTTGGTTGTTTCATTTGCTGTGCAGAAGCCTTTTAGTTTGATGTAGCCCGTTTGTTGACTGTTGGTGCTGTTTCTTATGTAACTGGTCTTCTATTCAGATAGTCCGGGGCTGGGGATATAGCTCAGTGGAATAAGCGCCTGCCTAGCAAGCGCAGGGTCCTGAGTTCGATCCCCAGTACCGCAAAAAAAAAATAAAAAAATAAAAAAAAATAAGTCAGATAGTCCTCGCCTAGCTTAGATCTTGAAGAGCTTTACCTACTTCATCCTCCAGCAGCTTCAGTCTTTATTTGTATTTATAAATCTTTGGCCCATCTCCTCCTTAGTTTAGGGTGAGACACACAGATCTGGATTCCTTGCTCCACACATGGATAACCAGCTGTCCCAGCATCTTTTCTCCGTGGCATGTTTTAGGCCCCCTTGTGAAGGAGTACGTGGCTGGAGGCGCGTGGTTGCTTCTGCCTCCTCTACTCGGTTCCATGGATCAATGGGTCTGGGTTTGTGCCAGTACTGGGCTGATTTTATCACTGTAGCTTTGTGATGTAACTGAAAATCCAAACTTGCGATGCCTCCTGCTTTGCTCTTGGTGCCCCAGGTTGTTTTTGCTATTCCGAGTCTGTTCTGGTTCTAAGTAAATTTTAGGGTTGGTTTTTGTAGCTCTCTGAAGAATGCTGTTGAAATCTTGATTAAGATTTCATTAAATCTATATATCCATTTGGGTAATATAGTCATTTTAAATACTGGCCTCTGGCTATCCAGGAACAGGGGATGGCTTCTCATTTCTGGGTGTTCTCTTCAATCTCTTTTTCAGAGTACTGTAGCTTGCCAGGCATGGTGGCGCACGCCTGTGATCCCAGCACTCAGGAGGCTGAGGCAGGAGGATCATTGTGAGTTTGAGACCAGCCTGGGATACAAAGTGAGCTCAAGGTCAGCTTGAACTGCAGAGCGAGACCCTGTCTCAAAAAGACAAAACAAAAAGCAAAAAACAAAAACAAACAGAGTACTGTAGGTTCCATTTCAGAGATCTTTCACTTCTTTGGACAGGTCAATTCCTAACTAAGGTGTTTAATAGTTTAAGCTATTGGTCAATAGGACTGTTTTCCTGATCTTTTTCTTAGTGGGTTAATTGTTGGAATACAGCAATGCTGTTGATTTTGTATCCTGTATAGTTTATTTAACGAGCCCATTTTTAGTGGATATTCAAAAGTTGTTTCCAAATCTTGTATCCAGTCTTTGCTGTTATGAAAATGGCAGTGAACAACTCTGTGTGTATCTATGTGTATTGTTCACTGAAGTGGGATTCTGGGTCAAAGGACACACACATCAGTGATCTGCGAGACATTGCCAGATTCTCCTCAAAGAGGCTGTAATACATTTGTAGTGGACTGACAACTGGTGGTCAATTTATAATCCCAGCTGAACCGAGCGAGCATGGTGCTGGGTGTGGGACGCCGACCTGGGGACTGTTGCCAACAGCAGAAGAGGCAGAACTGGAGAAAGAGAAGTCAGGCTGTTGAGAGCAGAGGAAGGGTTTTAAGAACTAAAAAGGCTGCTGGGAACTGAGAGGCTGTTGGGAGCTGGCAGAAGCTGTAAGGAGTTGTTGATTCTTTTGGAGGAGCTTGTCATGCTGGCTTTCCTGATGAATTTGGCTGTTTTCATCCTCCAAGGAGCTTGGGACCTCGTTGGTACTGAGAATGGCTTAGGCTCACTTTGGGGGAGCTCTGGTCTTCACTTTGAGCATCGCTTCCTGGCTCCAGAGGTGAAGATGGTGCGCTGCTGGTCTCCTGGAGAAGTTTGTCGCACTAGCTTTCCCGATGGGAACTCAGCTGTCTTCTTCATCAGAGGAGCTCAGGACCTCACTGTCGCTGAGGATGGCTGTGGTAACTTTCGGTGGAATGCTGGTTCTTACTTTTCACATTGCTTCCTGACTCCAGTGCAGATCCCTCAGCCTGTGAGCACAGATCCTTCATCCTGCTGCACAGACTTCCTAGATTCCAACACTGACCTTTGGGTCTTCCCAGTGCAGATCCGTGAAACAGGCCTGCACGAGACATTGTTGTGGGCTCTGGGCCTCCAATTGGACTCATGGGAGGCATTGTTATGAGCTCTAGGTATTCAGCTGGACTCATGCAGGACATTTTTGTGTGATCCAGGCCCTCAGCTGGATTCCTTGGTTTGAGTGTGTGGACAGATTTCCTGCACTCTCTTGTATACCATCCTTTGGGTGACTGTTATAAATACTCTATAGAATATGTGTCCTGTATTGTATCGATCCCCTTGCAAAATAACCCCAAAACAACTGTCTGTCACCTTCTTCCCTGAACCTCAAATGGGATAGCTTCCTAGGCTGTCTCTATTCTGATCTAGTCTGAATAAATCTCATGACATTTTAGTACTGGGAATCAAACTCAGGACCTCACGCTTGACAGGCAGGCGCTGTGCCCTTGAGCTAGGCCCCTGCCCACGCCCATGAGATTTGAGGTCACCTCTCCACCAGGACTGCATTCACCGCTCCGCTCCGCGTGGGTCCTGTCATCTCCTCTGCTGGGATTTTTCCCATCAGTACCATCCCTCCAAACCTGCCAGCAAGTAGGACCTGGGTTCAAAGTCAAGGTTATACTTTCTTTTTTTTTTTTTTTGCGGTACTGGGGATCGAACTCAGGACCCTGCACTTGCTAGGCAAGCGCTTATTCCACTGAGCTATATCCCCAGCCCAAGGTTGTACTTTCCATCTCTGTGAACCCTTCTCGGTTACCTGTCCCCGGCTGGTCTTCCCTAAACACTTCCCAACAGGTATGCTGTGAAGGGTGGGGGGCGAATGACACCCGCAGAGCTCAGGACAGGGAGGCGATCTGGCTGAGAGCCTGGCTGGAGTTGGCCTGTTGGGCCGGGTCTGCTGTGTGGGTCCCGACAGGGCGAGCACTTTCTTGTGGGGGTGACATGCAGAGAGAAGGCGGCTGTGGAGCAGCGGCCAGCACGCAGTTGAGCACAGAGGTACTGCTCCGTTGGGTGACGTGATTTCCTCTGGGTTCTTCACCGTCTTCCACGGTCATGTCTGCCTTTAGCCACAAGAAGCCGTTAGTAAATACTGCCCATCCCCTTGCACAGTTGCCATCAATAGTACTGTTTTAGGGGAAAAACTGTTCCAGTGTATAAGAATTGGTCCGATGCTCATAGGGGCCAAGACACCAAAGTGAAAGGTAGAATATTCCAGAATCGCACAGAGCACCGTTTATTAGGGACTTGGGGACAGAAGCATTTCTCAGGAGGCAGCAGTACAGGAGGTCCCTGTGTTCCCAGGCTCAAGGAAGGGTCTGTGTGTCACCCCAGACAAAGCGGGGCCACAGCCAAGCAAAGCACAGCTCCCTCGCCTCAAATCCACTCATATGCCCAGTGTCTGTCACAACCCAGTCTGGGTGTCAGTGGCTAGTACAACATGTCCAGCTAACCATCTTACATTTTATTTATTTATTTACTTACTTAGAGACAGTCTTGCTATGCAGTTCAGGCTGCCCTTAAACTCACTTTGTAGCCCAGGCTGGCCTCAAATTCAAACAGATCCTCCTGCCTCCACCTCCTGAGTGCTGAGATTATAGGCATGTGCCAGCATGCCCAGCTTTTTGTCCAACTATCTTAACAACTTTGTCCTCTAGAGTGTGAGGTGTGTCAGGTAGGCAAAATGGTGGTTATAACTAAGATAGCCATAGTCCTACCAAGCTCAATACCTACAAAAACCTACACTCTGGTTGAACACTATCAATTTCTACTGTCTGAAGATTCCTGAAGCTTTGTAAACTACCACTTCCACCTTAGATGATCCTCTTGTTTGATCAAGAAGATTCACCAGAACTTCCATGGAGCACTGAAGGAAGGGGTGAGGCTTCAACTGCTTCAGGGACACTGCTTTGGCAGCGATGGGGGATCCCACAGAAGACTGCTTAGGGCAACCAGAGATAAGGCAATGGTGCACACCTGTAATCTCTGCACTCAGGAAGCTCAGGCAGGAGAATTGCTGTGAATTTGAGGCCAGCCTGGGCTACATAGTGACTGTAAGGCCACTCTGAACTACATAGCAAGACCCTATCTCCAAACAGGAAAGGAAAGAAGAAAACAACATGAATGTGGCTATGGTGATACATGTCTATAATCACAGCATTCTGGGAGGCTGAAGCAGGAGGATTCTGTCTCAAAATAATAAATAAGTAGGAATGTATTTTGGTGCCATGGCTCTAAATTCAATGCCCCAGTACCACAAAAATAAATATATCAATAATTAAATAAGTAAAAAATTATATATGATATGATATATGATAAAGGAAGAGACATTTTATTTGGCCCATGTTAACCTCTTCTTGGATTCCTTATTTTGAGGCAGGGCCCCCCTAAATTGCTAAATTGTTGAGGTAGGACTCAAACTTGCAATCCTCCTGCCTCTGCCTCCCTAGGTTACAGGCATCAACCACCATGCTTGTCTTAGTTACTTTTCTCACTGCTGAGACAAAATACCCAACACCCAAAGGTAAAGGAGGGGAGTTTATTTAGCTCACAGTTTGCGAAGGCTTCGGACTGCAGTCGGCCGGCTGCGAGCCACGGTGGCCTGGCAGGGGAGAAACAGTGTCTGGCAGGAGGAAGGGGGAAAGTGGTGCAGAGGCAGCAGGAGCGGGCCAGCCTGCCGCTGTAGCTCATGCAGACCGCTGGCCCAGCCTCACACTCCTAGATCTGCCGCCTCCGAAAACCCCACCTAGGACCACATGATGCAGGGAGATATCTAGATACAGCCATAACAAGTTGACTTTATTTTTAATTAACAAAAGATCTTATATATTTATCCTACACAACATGGCATTTTGGAATACCTAGAATTTAGTCAGTGTGACATGACTAAAAGGTGCTAATTGACATAGGCATGACTTTGCGTGCTTATCTGTGTGTGTGTGTGTGTGTGTGTGTGTGTGTGCGTGTGTGTGATGAGAACAACACCTCAAATGCACTGTGAGCCAGCCAGGCACATGTGGAGGGCACCTGGGCGACTCTCCTGAAGGAGGAGCAGTGGTCTCCATTTTGGCTGATCCTGGCCCTATTTCCATGTGTTGACGTGTACAGGGCTGGCTAGGACTTTTCTTTACCCCTTCAAACTGCTTTAAGCAATGCAAATCAGTCCAGCTGAAGTGCTGATGTGTAGTCTTTGAAGCAAAGGCTACAAGACAGTGTCTCCCCACCCCACCCCCCACCCCCGGTGGCTGCCAAATAAAACATGTGAGCCGGAGTGAGGTGGGATGGAGAGCTGTGCTCCACGTTGTCGGCCGGGATGGAGCCTCAAGAGGCCATGACTTCCAAGGGCATAAAAATATTACACATCCAAGCTGAAGCACTGACCCCAAAACATTAGATACTATCTCATTGTGTTATGCAGATTACTCTCTCTGCAGATCCTTCTCCCTGCATATTGCAGAGGTGACTTCAGACTCCTACCTGGCACAGCTCATGGCACTCACCTACTTCCCACCACTCTCACAGTCACTCATCCTCAAGCCACTCCTTTCTTCACCAATTAATAAAACCCAGGTTTGGCCCTGGATTGAGGCCTTTTTTCTGGTTAGCCATTGTCGCTGGGCTTAGGACCCCATAGCTCCCCATAACTACAAGTATGCCTTAGTGTCTTTGTTCTCACTGTGGGTTGCACTGAAGTGGTAGGTTGGAATTGACTTTTCCAAGGGATCACAAATATAAACTTCCTGGCCCGTGATGAGGACCAGGAAGGGCTCTCTATAGATGTGGTGGCACATATCTGTAATTCCAGCTACTCAGGAGGCTGAAGCAAGAGGATTTTGAACTTGAAGCCAGCTACACACAAAAAACAACCTTGTCTCAAAGAAAGAAAAATACTCTTACCAAGTTTTCAAGACTACAATAACTTCAGGCTGGGTGAGGTGGCACATGCCTGTGATCCCAGCACTCAGGAGGCCAAGGATGAGCTATGTAACAACACCCTGTCTAAAAAATATACAAATAATTACTTTTTAAAAATTACATATATATATATATATATATTATATATATATATATATATATATATATATATAACCTTGTTATTAGCTACAGTCACCATATCTTGAACTTACTCCTTCTGTCTGAAGGAAATCTGTGTCCTGTGACCAGCATTCCTCCTGTACCTCCCCCCACCAACTCCTGGCAGCCACCGTTCTCTTTACTCAGTATGTTTCAACCTGTCAGAGCCAATAGGCTCCATTCATAACAAGGATTTTATAACAGCACTTCAGACAGTAAAATGAAATTCACAGATAACACAGTATAACTACACACACAATTTAAGTATATGCATATATACATAAACACACAAATGTATACATATATATAAATTCCAATGAAAGGGAGAAACAGCAGAACATATTCCTGATGACAGACGCATCCTGCTATGTGCACGCCTGGGTGTGATGGCCTGAAGACAGCGTCAGATCTGCGCTTCTGTACACTGAGTCCTGGTGAACATACTGTTACCAATCACAGGACAGTTCTGAGCAGCTCAGCCACATCAGCATCAGCACTGCCTTTGATGACATGGTTTGCCTAAACAAGGAACAACTCTGGCTAATTGTTTTCATCAATTAACATGGTGATTACGCCTCTAGAAATTTCAGTGAGTATTAAAACTTGGGGGGTGGGAGCCAGGCGTGTTGCCCACTCCTGTAATCCCAGCACTCAGGGGACTGAGGCAGGAGGATCACCACAAGTTCAAGACCAGCCTGGGCTACAAAGTGAGCTCAAGGCCAGCATGAAAGGCATAGTGAGACCCTGTCTTAAAAAGACCAAAAAAAAAACACTGGGGAGATAGTACTTAGCCATTAGATTTCTATGATTCTATGGAGTGGGTTCTTAGGACAGATTTTTCCCTCCATGGCTGTCCACTGGCTGTCCAGTGAGACATTCACAGTAGTGCGGTGGACAGGACAATCCTTCACTGGCACTCACTGGGAGTCTTTGTTATTGTATGACATCTAGCCATCCCTCGTCTCCTCTCCCACTCCTTATCAGTGCCTGTAGTAACCCCCACGCAGCGTGATGACAGAAACACCCCTATGGGTTTTCCAAGTACACTGAGGGTGTGGTGTCACTACTCGGACAGCCACACAAATCCTACAGTTCTTTTTTTTTTTTTTTCCCGGTACCAGGGATCGAACTCAGGACCTTGTGCTTGCCAGGCAAGCGCTTATGCCACTGAGCTATACCCCCAGCCCTGACACACAAATAACTGGTTAGGGAAGGCTCACCAGGGAGCTGCTTGTCAAGCTGAGAACTGAATGAACACCAGGAAAAAGCAATAGGGAAAAAGCATTCTGGGCAAAGAGAATGCCTGCTTTATAATCACTACAGAGACCTTAAACCTGAACACTTCAAGGAACAGAAAGACCAGTAAGACAAGACTATATTTAGTGAGGAAGGTGGTAAAAGATGGGATAGGAAGGACAGACAGAGGGCCTTCTACCCCAAATAACATCTGAACTGTATGGTAAGTGGGAAAGGGCCTTGTTAATGAGGGCTGTTAAGAAGGGAATGTCATTTAACTTCTGGAGTTCAATGCTTGTACAGAACAGATAGTGAGAGACACCACCGGGAGGCCAGTTGAGAGGCTACAGTTATTCAAGACAGACAATGGTGGCTTGGCTTAGGATACAAGCAGCAGAAATAGGGAGAAATGGATGCCTTCAAGAACAAGTTCGAAGGGCTGGGGATGCAGCGCAGTGGTGGAGTGCTTACCTACCATGTGTAAGGCCCTGAGTTCAATCCCCAGTACCACACAAAATAAAGAACAGGTTCGGGAGTGGTAGCAGGCTGGAGTTGGTGTGTATGGAGATGTAGTGATCCAGGATGACCCCTGATTGTTTCAACTGTGTGGTAGTTGGTACCATTTCCTGTGTTGGTAAATGAAGGAATAGTTTTGCTTGTGCATTTGCTTTAGTGAATGTCAAGATTTCTATTTTGGACATGTCCCACTGGAGATGCCTATTAGATACCCAGGTATTCAAAGAGGGAAACAATCCACTGGAGTTCAGGAAAAATAAAAGCCTGGGATTATAGGTCTGGGTGCCACCAGCATATAGATGGTTTTTAAAATCATCCAGCTTGAGCCAGGCTTGGTGGCACATGCCTGTAATCCCAGCACTCAGGAGGCTGAGGCAGGAGGATCGTTGCGAGTTCGAGACCAGCCTGGGCTACAAAGTGAACTCAAGGCCAGCCCGAACTGCATAGCGAGACCCTGTCTCAAAAAGACAAAAAATAAATAAAATAAAATAAAATCAGCCAGCTCAATGCAAAAAAAAAAAAAAAAAAAAAACTACCAACTAGAAAGAGCCTGGGACCTGAAGGACTCACCGCTGAATTCTATAAGAACTTCAGGGAAGGTCTACTGTCAACACTCCTTAAAATCTTTAATGAAATTGAAAAGAAAGGAGTGCTGCCAAGCTCATTCCTGAAAGCTAGCATTATCTTGATTCCAAACCAGACAAAAGACTCAGCTACAAAAGAAAACTGTAGGCCAATCTCTTAATGAGCATAGGTGGATACATCATATAAACAGAAGCAAGGATTTTAAAAACTCATATGGCCATCTCAATTGACACAGAAAAACTCTGACAAAATCCAACATACATTCATGATAAAACCCCTGAAGAAAATAGATACAGAAAGGTCTTTATCTCTATCTGATAAAAGCTATTTATGGCAAACTCACTGCCAACATCATATCAAATGGGTACAAAAATCAGCAACAAGGCCAGGTGTGGTTGCACATGCCTGTAATCTTAGCACTCAAGAGGCTGAGACAGGAGAATCATTGTGAGTTTGAAGCCAGCCTGGGCTACAAAGTGAGCTCAAAAGCCAGGCGTGGTGGTGCACGCCTGTAATCTCAGCACTTGGGAGGCTGAGGCAGGAGGATCGTTGCGAGTTTGAGGCCAGCCTGGGCTACAAAGTGAGCTCAGGCCCAGCCTGAACTGCTAGCGAGAACCTGTCTCATAAAGACAAAAAAACCCAAAAAACAAAAAAACAAAGTGAGCTCAAGCCCAGCCTGAACTGCATAGCGAGACCCTGTCTGAAAAAGACCAAAAAAAAAAAAGCAAGACAAGGATGTTCACTACTACCACTTCCGTTCAATATAGTACCTGAAACTTTAGCCAAAGCAATCAGGCAAGAAAAAGAAATAAAAGAGATACATACAGGAAAGGAAGAGTTTGAACTATCATTTTTTACAAGTGACGCAAGATCCAAAAATTTTTGCCAAAAGACTCCTTGAGGCCAGGTGTGGTGGCACGCAACTGTAATCCCAGTGCTCTGGAGGCTGAGGCAGGAGGATTGTTGTGCATTCGAGGCTATGCTGGGCTACAGAGCAAGTTCAGGGCCAGCCTGAACTGTGTAGTGAGGCCCTATCTCAAAAAACCAGGTCAGGGATGAGAGAGTGGTGGAGTCATGAATTAAATCAGGATAGCCAGAAGCTGGCCCAGAGCAGTGACATGGAGTTTGAGGTACCTGTGACTATCAGGAAGGCTCATGGATCAGGAGACAGGGTGAGGACAGAATTTGCGGTAACAGCTATGAAAGGTGGTCGTCAGAGCTTGCGGCTCGGAACCCGGTCCTGGGTCGTACAGTGACACAGCACAGCACAGCCGCTCTTTCACAGCAGAACAGAATCCAGGTCTCTCTTCAACTTTCCCGTTGTCTATTTCTAGGCGTTCTCAAGAACCACTGTTCCCGCCTTCTGTTCTGTCCTTCCTCGAGGGGCACAGCTGCCATTTCTGCCTCCTCTGCTGGGAAACACACTACTTTGCTGGTCTTTTCCCTGGTGCGGGGCCAAAACTGCAGCTTTGGTGAGGGAACAAGAGTGGGTGCCCAGCGCCTGTTATGGACTGAACTGAGTGCACGCACACCACACACACACACACACACACACACGCACACCATTCTAATGTTGAAGTCCTTACACCTTGAGCTTCACAACAGGATCTTACTTGGAGACGGGCCTTTAGAGAGGTAACGAGAGTAAAATGAGGTCGTGTGGGTGGATGCTCATCTAATAGGACCACATCCGTACAAGATGGGGAAATTCGGAGGAAGATGCACGCAGAAGGAAGACTGTGTCAGGAACAGGGAAAAGAAGGCCTCCCAGCAGAAGCAAAGGGGAGAGGTCTCAGGAAACCAATCCTGTCTACACCTTGATCTCAGACTGAATCCTCGGAACATTTCAGGTCAAGTCACTCGTCTGTTGCACTCTGCTACAGAACCCCAGCAAACAAACGTGCTCTCTTTTTGGAGCCAGCCTGTATTAGAAAGGAATGGGGTCAGTGGGCTCTCCTCGCAGCAGGTGCCATCCATCACTCACATCACTTCTCTCCTCTTACCACCAAGGCTTGTGACTCCTCCTCTGAGCCTGTCAGCCCCTCATCTGCAGAAATGGCCAGTGGGTCCAACCAGCCCTCTGACATACCTGGAGATGTCCAACTCTCAAAGAGGACACTGCACTACAACCCCATTTCCCATGGTAGGAAAAAATAATCAGAAACAGGAACCCCAGTATGGTGATTCGTGCCTGTAACTCAGCACTATGGAAGTCTGAGACAGGAGGATTTCAAGTTTTGAGTCCCTCCTGGGCCACTTAGAGGGACTCTGTCTCTGAGCCAGGTGTGCTGGTGCATGACTGTGTTGGGGACCACTACAAAGTGGGTCTGAGCAGGATTTAACATTAACCAATTGGCTTTTCATATTTACTTGTGAGTTGCCCGAGGATTAGGCACCTTGTTTGCAGTTGGGCAGCTGATTCATAGTAAATGAACCACTATGAGTCGCTGGTCACTGCTGAGGCCTGTACTGGCCTGTGATGCTGTGATGCCTCAAGGACAAGGTGACCACAGGTGAGGATGTCTGGCTCCTACTTCCATTAACTTTAAGGAAACTATGGCTTGCAACCCTGCTGTGAAGGCCTTCCTGGAGATAAGATATAGCTCTCCTAAATTAACATAATAATACTTGGAGGAGTCCTTGAAAGGATTCCCGAGTCCTGCCCAGATTCCTGCTCAGATTCCTACATTTTCTTCAGTATTCCCCCACCCTTATTTGAAAAACCTAATAAAAATGGGCAACACCAAAAAGGTTTTGGCTAATTCAGAGAATATAGAAGCTGGAAAAGAATTAGTCCCTCCTGGAAGCCCTGAAATCATATTCCATTGTCTCATCTTTTATTTATGCCTTCATCCATCCACTTGCTTGAGAGATTGTGGGCCTGATCAGCCTGCAATAACTTAGGGTTATGTGACCCAGTCCTCAATATGACTGTAGTCCCAACACTCGGGAGGCTGAGGCAGGAGGATCATTGCAAGTTTGAGGCCAGCCTGGGCTACAAAGTGAGCTCAAGGCCAGCTTGAACTGCATGGTGAGATCCTGTCTCAAAAAGACAAAAGAGAGAGACCCTATCTCAAAATAAAAAATAAAAGGGTGGAGATGCAGCTCAGTGTGAAGACCCTGGATTCAATCCTCAATACTGGAAGAAGAGGAGAGATGAGAAAGAAAAGAAAAAAGAAAGAAAGAAAAAGGGGAGAAAAGAGAGGAAAGGAAAGAAAGAGGATCAGGAGAGGGGCCAGGAACACGGCTTGATGGCTTCTGTTGTGAAAAGGGTCAGACCATACAAAGGGTACGGTAGTCCCCACGTGCGTGGCTATGCTTTCTGAAGATTTAGTTACTAGTGGTCACCCATGGTTTGAAAATGTATCAAATGAATATTCCCGACACGAATAATGTGTACACTTTAAGTTGCTCGCCTCTCTCAGTAGCATGTTGAAACCTTGTGCCACCCTTGTCAGTTCTGCTTTCAGTGAGAATCGTCCCTTCATGCACTGCTCGCATGGTGTGGATCCCCTGCCTGTTAGTTATGAGCAGCTGTCTCCATGAGCAGCTCAGCTGCTGTGCGTTCCAGGGCGCTCAGGTTCAGGCCTAACACCACATCACAGTACCCACGCTGTCCACCTCACTTCATCTGACCATGGAGAAGCTGGATTATCTCACATTATCACAGAAAAGGGTGCAAATAAGATATTTTGAGAGAGGAAGCCACATTCACCTTGCATTACATTACAGTAAATTGGTATAATTGCTCTATTTCATTATTGTTGTCAGTCTTCTATTGTGCTTAATGTAAATTAAATTTTACTATAGTTATATATGTACATATAGTTATATATTAACTTGATTATAGCAATATATGTATGGGGGAAGTTATTATCTGATTTGGTATTATCCATGGATGTAGGTATTGACCGAAAGGAGACTACTATAATTACAAAATCCAGTGGTTCAAACTCTAATGGAGGAGCTGGGGATATAGCTCAGCGGAATAAGCGCCTGCCTAGCAAGCGCAGGGTCCTGAGTTCAATCCCCAGTACCGCAAAAAAAAAAAAAAAAAAACTCAATGGAGTATTATAGTACACTGCAGTAAGACAGAGCATGGATTATGTTTAGGTCTGCTAAGGTGACCACAAGAAAATACCACAGACTGTGGTGAACAATCAAAATGTTTTCAGAATTCTGGAAACCATCCAGGTGTGGTGGTCCACACCTGTAATCCCAGCACTCAGAAGGCTGTGGCAGGAGGATTACTACAAGTTAAAGGCCAGCCTTGCATATGTACTGAGTTCAAGATCAGCCTGAACCACATAGCAAGACATGTCTCAAAACACAAAAAATGAAAACAAATCAAAATCAAAAAAGATTTCTAGAGTATGTACCAAAACTCTGAGATCAAGATACTAAAGAGTTGGTTTATTCTGAAGGCCTCCCTCCTGAGGCCTCTCTGCTTGGATTGCAGCCAACCAGCTCCTTTCTGTGTCCTGGCCTGGTGTCATACCTACTTTTCTCTCATTACTGGAACAAAATACCCAATGCCCAGAGTTAAGGAATTAAAGGTTAATTTAACTCAGTCCACATTGGCTGGCTCCACAGCAAAGTAGCACATGGCAGAGGGCAACAGTTCCTGGTGTTGGAAAACAGCAGAAGCAATAAGACCAAAAGGGAAGAGCGGGCAAAAGCAGCCTCCTTCCCTCCCTTACTGTGTGCAGGCCCCCTGCCCCAAGGTGGGTGCAGCACTCACACCCTTAATCCCAGCACTGAAGAATGAATCAATCATAAATTTATGATCAATCATAAATCAATCTAAAAGCCCGCCCCATGACTGCATGAGGCTTTGGGGGGACATCTAGACACAAACCATAACACCTGTTCTCCTCTCTCTGTGGGTACACAGCTGGGCATCTCTTCCTCTTATGAAGTCACTGGTCCAACTGGTTACAACCCACCCTTACACTCTCATTTACCCTTAATTATCTCCTGCCATAGCTTTCCTGCAGCCAGACACAGTCTCCGCCACTCAGAACTGATAGGGAAGAGTTATTTGGCTCGTGGCTCCGTTGGGTTCAGTCCATGGCTGGCTCACGCCAAGGCAGAAATGTCATGGTGGAAGGGCATGGCAAGACAGAGCTGCTCAATGCAAGGCAGCCAGGAAGCAGAGAGAAAGGAAGGAGTCAGGGCTAAAATATACCTGTCCCAGTCACACCAGTGAGCCGCCCCGCCACACACACACACACACACACACACACACACACGCCCACACACACCAGCCCCAACTCTGAACAAGTGACTTTTGGGGGGCATTGCATGTATGTATGTATTTATATATGTATGTATTGAGACAAGATCTTGGTATGTAGTGCAGGCTGGCCTTGAACTCACAGCAGTCTTTCTGCCTCAGCCTTCTGAGCACGGGGATTACAAGCATGCGCCACTATGCCCAGCAACACTACAACCTCCTTAAAAGCCTGTTGTAGCTTATATCTACATGTCCTTCCAAAGCCTCTTGTGGTCATTGGGGGGAGTTTCAAAGCTGGTGGGGTTAGAGTGTGTGAATGTGAATTAAGGGTAGAATGCTGGGACTGGGAGGATGGAAAATGAAAGCACCATCTTGAGAGTGGGTGGCATCAGTCAGCAGACACATAGCCTGGAGGAAACACACAGGGAGAGGGAAAGCAAGTCTGCTGCTGCTGCTGCTGCTGCTGCCCTCGCCTGCTGCTTGCTGCCTTCTGCCCTGCCATGGATTGTTCTCCTCTGTGATGTCCTTCTGCCGTACCAGCCTTCCTTGTAGTCAACTGACTATGGAAGGAGGCCCCTGCAAACTGTGAGTGGGAACAAACCTCTCTTCCCTTAACTTTGTGTGCTGGGTGTTTTGTTCAGCAATGAGAAAAGCAACAAGACAAAGCTCTACCGAATATAATGACATTGAGTATTAAGATTTCAACTACGAATTGTGGAAAAACGTAATACAATTCACAGCAGGTTAGGTTTCCAGGCAAGTTTTATCCAAGGTAAGATATGAATTCACAGTTATAATCCAGGTAAGTAATGGGGCTGGTGGTGGAGCTCAGTAGTAGAGTGAATGATTAGTGTGTATCAGGGCCTGGGTTCAATCCCCAGCACATACACACACACACACACACACACACACACACACACACACAAATGAAAAAGAAAAAGAACCCGCAGCTGCTCTGCTGTGGGCCCCGCAGCTGCTTCACTGTGGGCCCCACTGAGGGAGCCCCACATACTGGACCCGCCCCCACCCATAGCACGGTGATGGGGTGGAGCCGGGCGGTCCGCCATGAGCATAGATGCTTTTCCACCTCCGACCATGGTGGTTTGTATACACCCATGTATGTTATAGTATAATCTGAGGCAGCTATATCCCTTCCCAAGGTGAGAGTCCAGGGGTATAGATAAACCCAGGAGTACAGTTGTTATCACAGGGAAGATGACTGATTGAGTGGTAGGGCAACGGAGATGAGGGAGGAGAAAATTGAATGATCAAATGGGCCATCATCTGTGTAACTGAGTAACAAATGTGAAGGTAACATTTGAGTAACAAATATGAAGGTAACATTATGTAGGACAGCATCCAGAGCTAATTCCCTTCTATGTTCTCTGTAATTTTGTATTTCCTCAATCGTTTTTGTATTAACAGAAGTGAAGATAACTTTATATTATACAGCATCCAGTGCTAATTCCCTGCTATCTTCTCTATAATTTGGTATTTCCTTTAATGTTTATGTGTTAAGTAATGTGAAGATAACATTATGTAATACAGCATCCAGTGCTAATTCCCTACAATAATCTGTATAATTCTGTATTTTTGATATTGTTTATGGCTTATTCTGGTTCACATGTCTCCATTCTTTTGTCTTTAAAATAAAAAAAAAGAAAAAGAAAGTGGGGAGAGAAGTATTTCAGACTATAGGGAAAAATATGAGATATATATATTTTTTCTTTTTTTAAAGACCCTGGGACAATAGCCAAGTACAGTGGGACATACTGGTAATCCCAACATTCAGAAGGCTGAGACAGTAATATAACCACCACTATTAATTTGTATTATTTTGTCTTGAAACCCTGTATCACTTTAAATATTCTTACTTTGGTTTGTTTATGTTTGTGATGCTGGTATGCTGCTATTGTTCTTTTCTTTTCTCATTTACTACTCTCTATAAAATAAAATTTAAAAAGAAAGAAGGCTGAGACAAGAGAATCATCATGGGTTTAAGGCCTTCTCAGGATTCATAGTGAGCTTAAACACAGCCTGAAATATATAGCGTGACCCTGCCTCAAAACAAAACAAAACGGAGAGAAACAGAGGCAGAGGCAGAGGCAGAGGAAGAGAGAGATGAGGGCTCAAGAGAGATGGCACAGTAAGAAACTGAAAGCAGCCAGGCGTGGTGGTGCTGTAATCCCAGCAGCCGGGAGGCTGAGGCAGGAGGATCATTGTGAGCGCGACACCAGCCTGAACTGCATAGCGAGACCCTGTCTCAAAAAGACAAAAATAAATAAAATAAAACCAAGTCCCAATCAGAAAAAGAATAGTAAAGCAACAGACACCCACCTCCTAGAGCTTGACCCCACTAGCTTTGCTCAATCAGATAAGGAACAAATGGTGGGAGGCAAAAAAGACCTTTCCCCACTAGAGAAAGGTTTCGCTGAGGCTTCAGTTTCACAGCTGCCCAAGGTAAAACCATTACCATTAACTGCACCACAAGTGGCAGCTTCTGCTCTTTCAACTCAGAGGTTGTCACAGGTTGAAACTTCCACCTCAGAGAATAGAATCACCCTTTCTCTCTTCCTTGCAAGTGGTATTAGAGGGTAACAAATGGGCAGGGGAGTCCATGGAGGACTACACTGTTGCTCCCTTAGCCACCATTCAACAGGCTTCCGCCTCCCATGCCACATTTCATCAAAACGCTTCTGCACTGGGCATCCAGTTCCTTTTAACTCAGGAACAGTCTCAACAAATGGTTGAACAATGATTTTCATGCATAACACATCTTCCTTCACTTCTTGTGGGGGTTAATTCTTGAGGGTTTCACCCCAATCATCTCTAGCAAATGGATGCCACTCACATTCCTGAGTTTGGCTCTCTATGCTGGGTCCACATTGCAGTGGATCCTTCCTCAGGACTTACATTTGCTCCTGTCCACATGCATGAAGTGGCTAAACATGTCATTGCTCTTTGCTAGGATGCCTTTAGCACTCTTGGCTACTCACAGGCGTTTAAAATAGACAAGGGCACAGCTTATACAAGTACTGCCTTCCAAACATTTTGCAAAACTTTCACATTTCCCTTCCTATGAGAATTCCTTATAACCCTCAAGGTCAAGGAATTGTTGAATGTGCTCATCATACACTCAAAATTCAAATACAAAAGCAAAAGGAGTAATCCTTCTCTACAAAATTCACACCTCATAATAGACATCATTTGGCATTGTGTGCTAGTAAGTTTTTAAATCCTACTAGAGATGGGACTACAGCAGCATAAAGACAATTCAATCAGGTAAAGGAAAGACTGGGAAGGGTCCTCTGGAAAGATCTTCATACTGGACAATGGGAGGGACCCAGCCCACTACTCACACAGTAGAGGCTTATGTTTTTTCAGAAAACAGAGTGGCCTATCGGGGTGCCAGAGCATGCTGTCTGTCTATATCATGAGCCCAGAGCCAGAGAAGGAACTGGTTCCACCTCTCAAGAAGTTGATGCTCAGTCCTGTGTCAGTGATGTCTTACAGACTGCTACACAGCCAACAGACAAAGATGGGGCCAGGCCCAGTCTGGGTTCAGTTAACGAAACTGACCCAGGAACACTAGGGATAGAGCTCAGGGGCACAGCGCTTGCCTGGCAAGTGTGAGGTCATGAGTTTGACTCCTGATAAGAAAGAAAGAAAGAAAGAAAGAAAGAAAGAAAAAGAAAGAAAGAAAGAAAGAAAGAAAGAAAGAAAGAAAGAAAGACCCAGGATGCCCAGGAAATGGTAACCAAAATTGGGAAAAGAAGGTCTGAGTAGGTGACAGAGTGTATGCAGACAACTGAGCTGGAGGCTACCTGAAAGAAAGGGACATAAAAATGTCCAGTATTCTTAAGACAAAATAAAATACAAAATTATATATTAATTATAGATAAAAGATTTTGTTTCTTCCAAGTCTTATAAGCGATCTCTGCTAACTGACCAACAAAAAAAAAATTCTGACTAGTCTATTTATAATTACAAACTTCTAAAAGTATGAAAGAGTTGTTATAATTTAGTTTGGCAGAAGAGACATTTGAGTGCACTCTGAGTGTGTAAGCTGATTGCCTGTGTATATGTTTGTTTGTCTATCACTTGTTTTTGTTTGAGCTCAACTTTTTTTCTTTTTTCTTCTTTCCTTTCTTTTAGCCTTTTTGGATTTTTGAGGCATTTGTCTGATATGCTTCCACTCAGGTTGCCAGCTGGTCAAAATGATGCTATAATTGGTTGTGTAAATGTGATGCATACAGTGATCCCTCACCTATCGCAGGAGTCTTGTTTCAGAGACCCCCACAATAGGGGAAAATCTGCAAAGCAGCAGTTATATTTATTTTATTATTTATATATATTTTAACGCTTTATAAACCCTTCCCACATTCCTATAAACCCTTCCACACTCCTCCATGCCTTCCTGGGGAGACCCTTCTTCCCAAAGACTCAGCTTTCAGTTGGGGCAGTGCCTGGGGACACTGGGTTGAATTGGGGTCTGTTATGGTTGATACATTGTGTCAACTTGGGGAATCTAGAGGTTTAGCTGAGTGACTCAGGAGGAAGCTGGGGCGCTAACTTTGTAAACATCCTGAGCCTGTGGAAGAGGAGGGCATGGAGATTGTGTGAGAGGTACACGCCCCCTGGGTGGGGGTAGGTTGTTTACAATGTAGGGAAGAAAAGGAGGCTGCTTGCAGCCATTCCTCCCTTTTGCTCTGGTGGTTTTTGCTGTGCTCTGCTGCCCTGAACAGTTTGCCTTCTGCCTTGCACCACTCTGCCTCTGAACCAGCCAAGTATGAACTGAAACCTCCACAAACTGTAAGCTAAATAAACCTTTCCTTCCTTCCTTTTGGGCGTTGGGTATTTTGTCTCAGCAATGAGAGAAAAGTAAACAAGACAGAGTCTCAGCTCCAAGGGCAGGAGGGGAGGGTGAGGTGGCTGGGCATGGAGGGCAGGAGTGGGCCAGGGAGCAGGGCATGTGGGCTGAGCCCAAGACATGGGCAGCCCAGCCAAGCCTGATGCCCAGCCTGTACCACTCAGCCTGCCCAGGCCAGCTCCTAGCACAGGCAGGGGCCAGGGGCAGTGCCATGCAACCTCCTGGTTTATGAGCAGTGCCCACCCAGTGTGGGTCCGCTCTGCAGCCAGGTGGCTCTGCCAGGCTCAGGATGGCAGTAGCAGTGCACTGCATTTCCATTGTGTACAATACGGTATTCATCCACTAATGAAATACATACTGTATAGTATTCTATCTTGATTTAATATTCTTTGAATATGTTTGAATTAACATTTTTTATATTTTTATATTATTTTAAATTTTTAAGCAAAAACAAAATCATAAATATTATATAAATACCTATATAACACAAAAATCCCACGATATAGAGAAAATTCCATGATACAGAATTAGATACATATATTTTTAAAAATTGATGACATGGTGAAGCTGAAATAAGTGAACCATGTATGACAAGGGAGGACTGTATTGTTGCTTATGTATTATGATTTGAAAGTCTCTCATTGCTCAGAAATAATGTGTTACATGTTGTGATTGGGTTTTCATAAATTATCAAAAAATTATAATGATAATTAAACAAAAATCCCTTGAAGTATGGAGACATGACTGGACATGACTCCAGCTGATGAATAACGAAGCAGTTGCCTGCATAATTATCCAGTCCTTGTTCACTAGTGTGGAGCCCCAGTAATCTCCATAGCCACAAGGGAGATACTGCCAATAAATTAGTCATCAGCAAAAGGTTAAATTTTCTAGAAATAATATAAGGTTTTCTCACAAAAGATGCTCTTGGTACATAATTAAATTAAGAAACAAAGGGAGACCAGCTTGGCTGAGCTTAGGGAGAAGCTTTTCCTGAGGTACACCCATGCTTTGCCCAGCCATGGGTGCCATTAGAGTGCCCGCGCCCGCGAGACTTTCCCACAGAGAGCCAGACCAGCTTGGTGGAGCTACGGGACCAGCTTTTCCCACAAGACTCTAGCCGGGTGAATAAACTGCAGCAGAGTGGCAGCGCCTGCGAGACTTTCATGAAGTTTCTCACACTGAGGGAGCCCAGCTTCATGGCACCAGTAGAGCAGGCTTTGCAGCGGACCTTAGATGGGTAAGGCCCATGTCAGTGCTTTGCGCAGCAAGGCTACTTTCCCCCACCATCACAGGTAGGCTGTGAGCCTGGCACCTCAGCAATCGTCTGGAGTTCCTGGGCCCAGTGCTTCACGGTCAGCTAACATCTGGGGATAAGTTTGATATCCAGGTAAACTAGGGTTGCTAGAGTCATCTGTGAGTTGTCTGGGTAGTATGTAGCTCAACACTTTTCATCTGACATCCAAAATGACAAGACAGAGGAGCAAAACGCAGCCACAGAACTCAACACCACCCAGAACAAGTCCAGGAAACAATGATATAGGAGAACTAGGAAGCCACATACCTGCAATTTCTGAAATGATCACATCTGAAGTAAAGAAACAACTCCATCAGGCCATAGACAAGATTAAAGCAGAAATAATCTCTCAGGCAAAAAAATGAAATGAAAATAATAATGGAAGAAATGCTCCACACATATAGACAAGAAACAGATAAAAGAATAGAAGAACATAGGAAACAAATGGAAACATTACATGAACAATTTAGGAATGAATTAGAACCCATGAAACAGATTCAAACAAATTGCCAGGAATTGAAAACTTCCATTGAAAGCTTGCAAAACTGCTTCAATGAAGCTGAAGATAAAATTTCAGATCTTGAAGACAGCATGGCAGCTAACAACCGTGAAAGGAAGGATCTCTTAAAGTCATCAAGGATCCAGGAAAAATTAATCCAACAGCTAGAAGTTGAGGCAAAAAGAAATAATATCCGAGTAATAGGAATCAATGAAACAGTAGGAGGTAACACAAATGATATAAAAAATTCGCAAAAATAATAGCAGAAAATTTCCCAAACACGGTAAGAGATACTGAATAGCACTTAAACGAAGCATATAGAACCCCAACAAGCCATAACCCAAATAAAGCCACACCCAGACATATATAATAGTAAAGATTGCAGACATTCAGAAAAAGAACACAATATTAGAAGCAGCTAGAGAAAAGAAACAGATCACCTATAAAGGAAAGCCCATCAGAATCACAGCAGACTTCTCAATAGAAACCATGAAATCAAGAAGAGTTTGGAGCAATATATTATAGATTCTGAGACAAAACAGCTTCCAACCCAGACTGATACATCCTGCAAAACTATCCTTCAAATTCAATGGAGAAATAAAATATTTCCACAACAAAGAACTGAAGAACTTCATGAGTGCCAAACCAACATTACAAAAAGCACTTAAAGAAATTCTTGACAGAGAAAAAAGAGACCAGAATCTTAAGAACAACAATAGAAAGGAAGTTTTAAGCAGAACAAGCAAGTAAACAGATAGCAAAGATACGAAAGCAACAATAGCACAACAAGAATGAGCCAACGTGTAACAGTTATAACCATTAATGTAAATGGCCTCAATTCACCAGTCAAAAGAAACAGACTGGCAGAGTGGATTAAGAAACAAAATCCAACAATATGCTGTATAGAGTTAACACATTTTACTCAAAAGGAAAACCACAGACTGAAAGTTACGGGATGGAAAACAATTCTCCATGCAACAGGTTCCCAGAAAAAAGCAGGGGTAGCTATTATGTTTGCAGATAATGTAAACTTCAATCCAAAAACAATCAAAAGAGATAAAGAAGGCCACTACATACTAGTTAGGGGAAAGTTGTAAGAGGAAGAGAGAATAATCCTAAACATTTATGCACCAAATACTGGAGCACCAAACTTTATAAGTCAAATCTTAACAGACATAAAGAACCAAGTAATTAATAACACTATCGTAATAGGGGACCTAAACAACCTTTTGATGCAAAGAGACAGATCAACTGTACAAAAACTCTGCAAAGAAATAACAGACCTGAACCAAAGGTGCAAACAAATGAACTTAGTATACAGAGGGTTCCAGTCCACAACATCAGAATACACATTTTTCTCAGCTGCACATGGGTCTTTCTCTAAAATAGACCACATTCTAGCCCATAGAGCATACCTTCCTAAATGCAAAAGAGCTGAAATTATCCCATGCATATTATCTGAGCACAGTGCAATGAGATTGGAAATTAATGACAAACTCCAAAAACCCCATAAACATTTGGAAATTAGACAACAACATCCTGAATAACCAATGGGTCACACAACAAATTAAAGAAGAAATTAAAAAATACCCACAAATAAATGAAAATGCAAATACAACCTACTGAAATCTGTGGGATGCAATGAAAGCAGTCCTCAGAGAGAAAATTATAGCAATGAACTCACATATAAAGAAAACAGAAAGAGAGCAAATAAATAGCCTAATGGTACACCTCAAACTTTTAGAAAAAGAAGAACAAGCCAAACCAAAAGCCAAAAGAAGGAAGGAGATTATAAAACTCAGGGCAGAAATTAATGCAATTGAGATGAAGAAAACACTACAAAAAAAATTAAAGAATTGGTTCTTTGAAAGAATAAATAAAATTGATAAACCCCTAGCCAACCCTATCAAAAAAAGGAAGAATTCAAATTCATGCAATAAGGAATGAAGAGGATGAAATCACTACAGATCCCACAGAAATTCAAAAGATCATTCATACCTACTTTACATAAATCTTTACTCGCATAGGATAGAAAACTCAGAAGAAATGGACAGATTCCTAGAAATGTACAAACTACCAAAATTGAATCAGGAAGATACAAAAATCCTGAACAACACAATATCAATTAATGAGATTGAAAACATGATTAAAAACTTACAAAGAAAAGCCCAGGCTCTGATAGATTCACAGCAGAATTTTATAAAACATTCAGCGAAGATTTAATGTCAACACACCTCAAACTCTTCAATGAAATTGAAAAGGAAGCAATTCTCCCCAACTCATTTCTGGAGGCAAGTAGTATACTGATACCAAAACCAGAGAAGGACCCAATCAAGAAAGAGAACTACAGCCAATCTCCCTAATGAACATAGATGCAAAGATACTCGATAAAATACTAGCAAATAGAATGCAGCAAATCATAAGGAAAAATATACACCATGACCAGGTTGGATTTATTCCAGGAATGCAGGGATGGTTCAGTATTCCCAAATCAATTAATGTAACACATCATATCAATAGAGCCAAAGACAAAAACCACATGATCATCTCAATAGATGCGGGAAAAGCTTTCAATAAAGTCCAACATGCATTCATGTTTAAAACCCTAGGAAAAATAGGAATAGATGGCCCCAACCTCAATCTGATGAAAGCCATCTATGACAAACCAACAGCCAACATCATACTAAATGGACAAAAACTGAAAGCTTTCACTTTAAAGTCAGGAACAAGACAAGGATGTCCACTGTCACCACCACTATTCAACATAGTTCTGGAAGCATTAGCCAGAGCAATTAGACGAGAGAAATAAAAGGAATAAGAATAGGAAAGGAAGAAGTAAAACTATCACCATCTGCAGATGACATGATACCTTACATTGAAAACCCCAAAAACTCCACAAGAAGACTCCTTCAATTAACTGACAAATTCAATTTTACCTGGATACAAAGTCAACACCCAAAAATCAATAGCATTTCTATACACAAACAACAAACAGACTGAGAAAGAAATTAAGGAAACCATACCTTTTACAATAGCATCCAAGAAATCGAAATATTTAGGAATCAATCTAACAAAAGAGGTAAAAGATCTATTCAGTGAAAACTACAGTACTCTGAAAAAAGAGATCGAAGAGGATTTCAATAAATGGAAAAACATTCCCTGCTCATAGATAGGAAGAACCAACATTGTGAAAATGGTCATACTACCAAAATTGTTACACAGATTTAATGCAATTCCCATTAAACTACCATTAGCATACATCACAGATCTAGAGAAAACATGCCTTAAATTCATCTAGAACCACAAGAGACCCAGAATAGCAAAAGCGATCCTGGGCAACAAGGAATCACAATCCCTGACCTGAAATTATACTACAAAGCTACTGTAATAAAATCAACCTGGTACTGGCTAAAAAACAGACCTGAGGATCAATGGAACAGACTGGAAGATGCAGGCACAACCACAAACACACTCAGCCACCTAATATTTGACAAAGGGGCCAAACAAACTCACTGGAAAAAAGATAGCCTGTTTAATTGACCCAAGTCTATTAAAGTCTATAGCCTGAAAATAGACCCAAGTCTATCACCATGCACCAAACTCAAGTCAAAATGGATCACAGATCTCAATATTAAAACACAAACTGTAAATCTATTGGAACAGAAAGTAGGTAAAAATCTTGAAGACATAGGAGTAGGCAGAGAGTTCATGAACAAAAATCAAACTGCAAGGGAAACACTTCAAAGAATGAATAACTGGGACCTCATCTTACTGACAAGTTTTTGTACATCTAAAGAAATCACCAGCAAAGGGAAAAGAAAACCCACAAATTGGGAAAAAATCCTAGCTGGCTGTCCCTCCGACAAAGGTCTTCTATCTAGAACATACAAAGAATTAAAAAACATGAACCCGTCCAGATTCAAAGACCCAATCCAGAAATGGGCATCTGAGATGAATACACACTTCTCAGATAAAGAAATACAAATGGCAAATAAATATGAGAAAATGTTCTACATCTTTAGTCATTTGAGAAATGCCAATAAAAACAACATTGAGATTTCATCTCACCCCAGTAAGGTTGGCTAGCATTAAGAAATCATCCAATAACAAATGCTGGTGAGGCTGTGGAGAAATAGGAACTTTTGGGCTGGGGATATAGCTCAGTGGAATAATTGCCTGCCTAGCAAGAGCAGGGTCCTGAGTTCGATCCCCAGTACTGCAAAAAAAAAAAAAAAATAGGAACTCTTCTGCACTGCTGGTGGGAATGCAGACTGGTGAAACCACTGTGGAGATCGGTTTGGAGATTCCTCAGCAAACTAGGTCTAGAGGTCCCATTCAACCCAGCTATTCCCCTTCTGGGCATTTTCCCAGATCTGAAAGCATCATATCACTGCAATATATGCGCACCCATGTTTATGGCAGCACAATTTGTAATAGCTAAATCGTGGAAGCAACCCAAATGTCCATCCACAGAGGACTGGATTAAAAAAACTGGCAATTTTATATAATGGAATATTACTCAGCTATGAAGAAGGACATATTTGGGGCTTTTGTAGGCAAATGGTCACAATTGGACACCGTACTCATAAGTTAAATAAATCAGAGGTTCATGTGCAGGCAACGTATTGTATCACTGGTGTAGGGATCTGAAGGTGGGAATGTGGATTGGGGGTTGTGAAGGGAATCTGCTCAAAGGTAGGGAGCAGGTAGGATCAGGGGAGGAAGAAAAGGAAGAAAGGGAGAAATATGTATCTATGTATGTATATGCAGAATGACTAAGATGGTACCACTGTTGACCCATGTTGCTTTATGGTAAGGAAGAGTCCATGATTATTTGATCAAGATTGTATGTCTATATGTGATTTCAAGAGCATGAACTTTGAAATTATCAATGTGTGGTACAGCAACCATTGGTGATTTCCTGTTGCTTTGTCTATAATTCCATTTTGATTGTACTGCTCTTGTGCTACTTTGTGTCTTTTTTGTTAATGTTTTCCTTTTGTTGTTGTTTCTTTTAGTTTTATTTGTTTTTTATACTTTTAAAAATTAAAATTTTTTTTTAAAAAAAGAAAGGTTTTTCACATGGGTATGACAATTCATTGCTAATCTCAGGCTGGTTTTTGTTTTTGTTTTTTATACTGGGAATTGAACTCAGGACATTGCGCTTGCCAGGCAGGTGTTGAACCCTGAGCTATATCCCCAACCCCTCACACTATATTAAATGTATTCATGCTTTTGCGGTGTACCATCTTCTACAATGTAAAACTGGGATTGCTTATGGTGACAGACCTTTCCTTTCAGATTCAGACATTTGCCTTTCTTTTGTGTTCCAATTAATTGTGACGAGAGGTTCCTGTCAAGCCAACATGAGGTCACCAGTCAGTAATAACAAAACCTGAAGTGATGTATGTGCTATATGTGCACCACTATACTTAGAGATGCCTGGACATTAAGCAGTCCAGACAATGTCACAAATTTCTTCAGTGACATCCCATTAAAGGTCAGTGAGTTTAGATAAAATCTTATGTATTAGATAGAGATGATTGATTAAAAGAGGTATACTATATCAAAATGGAAATTTAATTGTGTCACAAAAGTGTAATTGTCATGCTATAACATTATGTATAGTTTTGACTTTGTCTATGTATAATTATATAACTGTTGCCTGTTAGTATTCTACAGAGAGGCAACTACTAGAACATCCATGTTAGAAAATGACAGTTCAATTTATGTTCCAAGGTGCTTGATATTCAGATAAAATAGTAACATTAAGCTCACTACCTCCATTACAAAATATTATGCTGTCTTGGTTACTTTTTCTCCTTGCTGAGACAAAATACCCAACACCCAAAATGAAGGAAGGAAAGGTTTATTTAGCTTACAGTTTGTGGAGGTTTCAGTCCATACTCGGCTCATTCTGAGGCAGAGTGGCACATGGCAGAGGGCAAACTGTTCAGGGCAGCAGAGCACAGCAAAAACAACCAGGAAAAAAGGGAGGAATGGCTGCAAGCAGCCTCTTTCCTTCCCTTACATTATAAACAGCCTACCCCACCCAGGGGGCGTGTAGCTCTCACACAATCTCCATGCCCTCGTCTTCCACAGGCTCAGGATGTATACAAAGTAAGCACTCTGGCTTCCTGCTGAATCACTCAGTTAAACCTCCAGATTCCCCAAGTTGACACAATCTATCAACCATAACATATGTCATTACCCTTCCTTTCTGGATGTTTAACAACTGCAAAATGGAGATCAGAAACTAGAAAGATAGGCTAAAAGGACAGCCAACATTTTGGCTCCAGGCCTCAGAGGTCAATGAGAACACAGGACATGTGGAAACTTTTTCAGTGACATACTGGAACTCCAGTGAGTTATATAAACTACTGATCCAGGAGACTATAAGACCACACAGGATAAGATCTATGGTGTGTAGTGTGCCTAAGGAGAGTCGCTAGAATAAAAGGGTCTCCCAAGCTTTCACAGAAAGCAGTTTGATCACACAATGACCGTGACTCATCCAGACAGCAGACACTGACTGAAGAACTAGAGATGCTATACATTGGTTCCAAGGTAAATCCTGAGGAGACTTAGCTGACCTTGATAAATAGCAAAAATTGATTAACACAGATCTCATCTTAATTTGGTTTGAACATCCTACAGAAAAGTGTAACCACAAGAGGTACAAAAAGATTGCCAACTATACTAGTAACTGATCACTGTTCTGGGATAATGTAATGTATAGGATTAAATTGCTATATGCAGGGACTTTAAATCTTTGGACTGGGAATCTTTAGCCTAAAATGAACAAATCCATCTAGAATGCAAAGGGTTTGAAAATAAAAGGTCTCCTACAGAATCCTCCAGACATAGCTCTTCCAACTCCAACTGACCACCCATCGCTTGTAACTACAAAACAGAGAAGGGGAGATGTGGGGAGCAGCTGAAGCTGGAGATGGATCACACATGTGGGGCCCAAGCAAGGTCAACCTCAAGAACACTGAGCGCCTGAGGCAAGTCACATGAAGAAGGTGCTCTAGTCTAAGAACATGGGTACCTGAGGCAAGCCACATGTATAAGCTACTAGGTGGAAGGGTTTCATGTGACATTCAACCCTCTGAATGCATAAATAAGTGCACTGCAGCCATCAGAGCCCTCCCTCCTCCTCCTCTTCTTCCTCCTCCTCCTCCTCCTTCCTTCCTTCCCATCAGGAGAGAGGGCTCCACCTGGCCTCAGTTTTCCGTATTCTGCCTCTTGTCCTTTTTTCAACATCCTCATCCTGGGAACTTCAAGAGCAGAGCTGTGCCAGACATGGCAATGTTTCATTAAAATCCTCCCACCTAATGTCCTGCCTTCTCTCCATCCTTATAAAAGGGGCTCACTTGTCTTTCTTCCCTACACGTGGTCTTTTTGCCCTCTGTTGGCCTACAACAATTGCTTGTCTTCAACAGAGGACAACAGATAGCAAAAACAATTTATGCTTATTCCTTATATCTGCTAAGACTGATATAACTAATCTCTTCTGGTGTTCAACAACTGAAGTTTAGAGACCAAAACTACAGAGATAACTGAGCTAAAAGAACAGCCAATATTTTGGCCCTCCAAGGTCAGCAGATACCCAGTACATGAGAGAACTTTTTCTACAGGATTCTACAACTCTGCTGAGCTACTCAGTCACCTAAGCAGGGAGCTTGATGGACCCCAGAAGACAGAGATCAACAAAGATTTGCAGCGTGCTGTCTTGGTTACTTTTCTCTCATTGCTAAGACAAAATACCCAACACCCAAAATGAAGGAAGGAAAGGTTTATTTAGCTTACAGTTTGTGGAGATTGTCCACACTTGGCTGGTTCTGAGGCAGAGGGGCATATGGTAGAGGTCAAACGTTCACAGTAGCAGAGCACAGCAAAAACAACCAGCAAAAGGGAGGAACGGCTGCAAGCAGCCTCTTTCCCCACCTTACATTGTAAACAGGCTACCCCCACCCAGGAGGGTATAGCATTCCCATATTCTCCATGCCCTCCTCTTCCACAGGCTCAGGTTGTATACAAAGTAAGCACCCTGGCTTCCTGCTGAGTCACTCATCCAAACCTCTAGACTCCCCAAGTTGACACAATGTATCAACCATAACACTTCACCCCTTGTCAACTTGGCAACCAGACACTCTTCTTTAAGCCAGTTTCCAGACACAAAGACATTATATTACATTAGAACCATAACATTTTGCCCCCTAAAGACTCATGCACATTCCTTTATGCAAAAGGTATTTAGTCCATCTGTAAGAGTTGCCAAAGTCCACAGTTTCACCATTGCTGAAAAGTTCAAGCCCCAAGTCTCCTCCAAGATGTAAGGCAAACCCTTAGCTATGGCTCCTGCACAAATGAAAAGTTAAACACTTCCAACATTCAATGGCACAAAATACATATTACCATTCTAAAAGGTACAAACGGGGATACAAAGCATTGAGAGAAAGCAAGTCCAAAATCCAGCAGGGCTAACATTATGTCCTGTAATTCCGCATCCAGCATCTGAAGCAACTTGTGGCACGTAGTGAGCTCCAAAGGGCTTGCATGAGTTCACCCCTATGGCACTTCTGGTGGTTACAGTCTCCATAGCTTCTCCCTTAGGCCTGCTTTGCTCCCCCCTTGCAGCTTTCCTCAGATGATCCGTGGTCCTGTCTTTTCTAAACTTCTGAGGTCTCCAGGGCGCCTTTTGCTTCACACTCACAGCTTCACACACTGCCCTCTCAGGGGCACATTGCCTGGCCTCCCAGGCCTTCTGAAATCTGGGTGGAAGCCTCTTTAACCTCAGTACTCTTGCATTCTCCATGCACCTACACCCAGGGCCATGTGGATGATGCCAAGGTCAGCTGCCACCTGGAGCAGTAGCCAAACCCTCCTCTCTCTTGGCCAGAGGGGTCGAGTGCCTGGATCGCTGGGCACCTTGAATCCAATGCTAAGCAACAAATTCTGTATGCCACCTCCATTCTGGAACCTGGTGTGGCCGCCACTGCCATTCTGGAGCATGGTACTCTTTGGCTTCCTTCTCAAGGCAAGGTCTTTCACCTTTGCAGTTTTGAAGCTGCAAAGGGTGGAGACTTGTTGCTTGTGATGCCCTCAGGCCATCTTTTCCATTCTCTTGTTCCTTCATAGCAATAGAGACCTCCTCAGGCTTATCTTTGCAGTCCACAGCTTTACTGGAGCTTCCTTTCTGGCCAAACTCACAAAATTTTAAATCATCCTGCTGGGTTCTTTGCTCTTGATTCTCAATATAAATCTGGCTAAAAGCTTCCAACAATAGTCATGCCATTTCCCCAACATTTTATTGCCTTGAAATTTCTTTTGCCAGATCAACCAGTCCGCTGCTGCCCTTAATCTCAGTCTTAGGCAGAGTCTCTGGACACAAGCAAAATGTGGACAAACTTTCTGCCAAGCCATAACATACATCATCTGGAGTCCAACAGCCAATGCAGTCCTTCCCAACAGAAACCTCCCAAACCTGGTCTTTACTGGCAGGATTTCTATCAATCTTCTGGTCTTCTGAGCACTGACCAGAATCTCCCAGACAGAATAGCTGAAGGCGTTCCAGCTTAACTCTTCCAGGCGACATCCCCAAACTTTTCCAAACTCTTCCCACAAGCCATTTCCAAAGGTTCTTGAAGCACATGGTCAGGTATAGAAACAGCAACAACCCCACTCCGCTGGTACCAAATTCTGTCTTAGTTATTTTTCTCTCATTGCTGAGACAAAATACCCAATCCCCAAAATGAGGAAGGAAAGGTTTACTTAGCTTACCGTTTGTGGAGGTTTCAGTCCATGCTTGGCTGGTTCTGAGGCAAAGTGGCACATGGCAGAGGGCAAACGTTCACGGCTGCAGAGCACAGCAAAAACAATCATCAAAAGGGAGGAATGGCTGCAAGCATCCTTTTTCCCTACCTTACGTTGTAAACAGCCTACCCCCACCCAGGGGGCGTGTAGCTCTCACACAATCTCCATGTCCTCCTGTTCCACAGGCTCGGGATGTGTACAAAGCAAGCACCCTGGCTTCCTGCTCAGTCATTCAGCCAAACCTCTAGACTCCCCAAGTTGACACAATGTATCAACCATAACAAGTGCCTAAGGAGGGTCACCAAGACATGGTGGAGCAAGACTGTGGCCCGTCATGGCAGCTGACACTGACAGAAGAGCTGAGCAGCTCTGTACATGGTTCCGAGAGTACTGTCTCTAGAGTCTTACCCAACCTTGCTGGACAGTGAGAGGGCAATTTTAATCAACAGAGGTGTCATTTTAATTTGGCCTTTTTTTGTCTTTTTGACATAAGCTCTTGCTATGCAGTTCAGGCTGGCCTTGAGCTCACTTTATATCCCAGGCTGGCCTCAAACTCCCAACGATCCTCCTGCCTCAGCCTCCTGAGTGCTGGGATGACAGTTGTACACAACCCCATCCAGCTTTAACTTGGTGTTAAACACCGAGCACAAAAGTATAATAAGCCGGGCATGGTGGCACTCCCCTGTAATCCCAGCACTCAAGAGGCTGAGGCAGGAGGATGGTTGGGAGTTTGAGGTCAGCCTGGGCTACAAAGTGAGCTGAAGGCAGCTTGTCTCAAAAGAAAAAAAAAAAGTATAATAAAAAAGTAAGTAAAAACAAAAATTAAATAAAAAGTAAACTTTTGTCAGCTGCTTATATGCCCTCCTAAAAGGCAACTATTCACTGTAAAAGACACCATGACTGACCCTAAATTACATGTATATATATATGAGAAGTTGTACTGCAAAATGAGATGACGTTAGACTTTCTAACAAGAACATAAAAAAAAAATACCGTGCCATTATAAAAGCTGAGTGCTGTGTATACATTCCTGATCCTTCTAATATCTCTGTGACTATGCAAAATATTAGACAAAGGTTAGGGCCATATCAGATGCTAAAATCCCCTAAACCTTCTCCTTATCCTCTTTACAGAAAGCTATTACTGGGTCTTCCTAGTAAAACATTTGTTGGCTATGTTCGTAATAATCTTGTTCATTTTATTGTTTGGCCTGTATTTACTTAACTGTGCTTTGCCTTGTCTACAACTGTGACCAGAGACACATCAGTTAAAAGCCAGGCCTCAAGATCAACAACAAAATCCCAGCCCGCATCCTCCCCAAGGGCCGAATAAATGATAATGGCACGTCTAATAAAGTCTGGATAAACATCAGTCACCTCCATAGACAGCCAAGACCCCCATCCTCACCTACTGAAAAGTTCTGTGATCTCTGCATTCCTGTTCACCGTATGATTTAGCTCCTGTTAAATTGGTGTTAGCAGAGCAATATACAGGGGCCCTGGTCAGTTCGGCCTTTTCCTTCTCTCTGTAACCCGCCTTGCCTAAAGCCCCCACCACCTCCTCAAATCTAAACCCTGGGTCTGGACAACTCTGCCCTCCCTGGCTCTCAGTCAGGCACCTTTCACCACCCCACTAAAGCCAGATCCCCATCCCTCTCAGTGCCACAGCCTATCCTCCATCAGGCTCTGAGGGGGCTGAGGCCAAGTATCTCTGCCCCGAACTGGCCCCTTGATAAAAGTCACAAGCAGTCTCCCACCTCTGTAGGCTGAAAGAATTCCAAAACCCAGCCAGGGGCCTCTTCCTTCCTGTCCTCCTGTTTGTCAGTTTAAAAGGCCATTTTATTATACCCTTTCCTGTAGATTTTACTTTCAAATTTTACTCGAATTCGAGTCTCCTTGTCTGAGAGAGAAAGGGACAGCAGGGGCGCCCAGGGGGCTGCCCAGGGAAACCTGCCTTTGGCAGGGATTTTATAGAGCAAAATCAGGAGGGGAGGCAGGTCCAAGGTAGGGGGAAAACGGGAAACCACAGCTGGGCATGAGGTGGGACAAAACTATAGTCGGCCACCGTTTAGGTAAAATTGATTAATCTGGGATCGAATGGGGAAACGAGTCACGCAGCAGGCGGCATGAACACAGAACAGGGGCTTTTCCTGCACAGGTCGGTACCTGTTTAGAATATCAATCCCTGATGTCCACCCAGGGAGGTGTGTGGGTGTGTTGTTTAACCTTTTGCCTTGAGGTCTAGCCCGAAGCAAGGACCGCCTCCCTATTTGCGCGAAGGTATCCTGTCTCATACTGGCTCCTTCCCCGGCCTGGCTCTGTGGGCGGCCTATATTTCTAACTCAGCTGCCTGTAACACCAGCACTGTGAGAGGCTGAGGCAGGAGGGCTGCAAATTCAAATCCTGCATGAGCAAGAAAGCATCTTAGCATGACCCTGTTTCAAAACCTGGAATGTCGCTTAGTGTGAAGGTCCTGGATTCAATCACCAGCACTAAAACAAAGCAAATACGACAACTTCCCATTGCTTCTTTGTCCGATTACTCTGTTCCCGGAACGGGAAGAGTGTGAAGCGCAGTGCGACAGCATCAGGGTCGTGCAGACTGTGGGCTGAGAGAAAACTGAGAGAGACGATCTTCGCGCCGGGCCTGAGCCCAGGGCTGGCCGCGCAGCGCTGGGGAGCTTCTGGCCGCAGCACCGCCGCCAGCACTGGAGCTGTGCGCGCCTCCCACTGCCGCGTCAGCGCCCCAGGCAGCTGCACCTGAGGAAATCTGCCAGGATAGAGGCGAAGGTGCCTGCCCGCGCTCTCCTTCTTTCCTCTATCTCTGTTTCTGTCTCCCTGTCTCTGTCTCTTTCTGGTCTGTCTCCGTCTCTGTCTCTCTCTGTCTCTGTCTCTGTCTCTCTCTGCCTCTGTCTCTCTGTCTCTCTGTCTCTCTGTCTCTCTCTCTCTCTCTGTGTATGTGTGTGTGTGTGTGTTTTAATCACACGTGTGCACAGTTGTGGAATGACACGGCAAGAGCTGTTCCTGAGGTTCCCTGAAGGGTGCAGAAAATGTCTAGGAGATCATCTTACGAGTATGATGAAAGTGCGAGGTGGGGCGCTGTGTTTTCTCCTGCATGTGGCCCGCCCTCGCACTGTAGAGTGTACTGTATCTTTTTTTTTGAGACAGGGTTTCACTGTGTAGTTCAGGTTGGCCTTGAACTCAAGGTGATCCTCCTGCCTCAGCCTCCTGAGTGCTGGGTTCACAGATGTGGGCTACCATGCATGACTGAGTATACTGTATTTCTTTTCCTACTTTTACTTGGCCCAGATTCTGCAGAGCAAATAAAATTTTGCTACTGTTTTAAAAAATGTGCAGTGGAAAAATTCAATTAGTGCCTGGTGTGGTGGCGCACCTGTGATCCCAGCACCCTGGGAGGCTGAGAGAGAAGGATCACAAATCCAAGCCCAGCCCGGGCAACTTAGTGATTTAGTGACCTTGTCTCAGAACAAAAACTAGAAAAGGAGCTGGGAATGTAGCAAGCATGTGAAGGGCCTGAGTTCGGTCCCCTGTGTGGGCAAGGAACTCAATTAGGGCTCAAAGTCAGATCTCTGCGCTGCTTTGCCATGTCCCTCCCCTTCCCAGAATCTCTCCTTTGCCTTCTCAGTGCTGTCAGACATCTGGGCATAGTGCCTCACTCTTCTAATCTCAGCATGCCGGGAGGCTGAGGCAGGAGGACTCAAATTCAAACCCAGCCTGGGCAATTTAGTGATTTAGCAAGACCCCTATCTTACAATCTCAAAATAAAAAATAAGAATAGTAAGGCCAGGGCTATAGCTCAGTGGTATAGTATGCAAGGTCCTGAGTTCAAGTGTTGGTACAAAAAAATAAAATAAAAATAGTACTGGGTGTGTAGCTCAATGAAAAGACCCTGAGTTCATTCCCAAGTACCACACCGAACAAACAAGGGCTGGGGTGTAGCTCAGCTGCGCAGTGCCTGCCTGGCAAGTGTGAGGCCCTGAGTTCAATTCCTGGCACCAAAAAAAGAAAATAGTAAAAAAAAGACAAAAATAAACAAACAAAAAACAAAACAAAAGCCACAAGACTTCCAAACAGTTGTCTCCTGTGTTAGGGCCATTTAGGTGGGAGGGAAGCAGGAGCAGATAATAAGGCAGGAACTGAATAGATTAACCCTGTAATAAGCAGCTTGGTAATAGTGAGGAAATTTTTTTTTTTTGGTAGCAGGGATCGAACTCATGACCTCAGGTTTGCCAGGCAAGTGCCTATGCCACTGAGCTATATCCCCAGCCCAAGGAAATACTTTTAAAAGGAGATGCTGGGTGTGGTGGCGCATGCCTAAAATCCCAGTACTGGAAAGGCTGAGGCAGGAGGATCACTTCTAGTTGAAGGCCAGCCTGGGCTACATAGTGAATCCAAGGCCAGGCTATAACAGGCTTTTGGCACACATCGCTAATGTCAGCACTCAAGAGGCAGAGTCAGAAAGATTGCAAGTTTGAACCCAGACTGGGCTAGACTCTGTCAAAAACAAAAAAATTTAAAAAGTAGAACTAGAAGTTTGACACCTATAACTGTGAACTGGCAAACATAAACAGCCAAAGGAATTTGGTTAGAATCCTCAGTGTCTGAAAGGCCTGGAAAGAACACATGGATGAGAGGGAGCTGGGCTCGGAGGTGACACCTGCAGTCCCCGTAGCAGGAGACTGGCATGGGAGGGTCCCTTGGGCACAGGACTTTGAGGCCAGCCTGAGCAGTAGAGCACAACCCTACTGCAAAACCAAAACAAGAGCCAGGTGTGGAGGTACACACCTGTAATCCCAGCACTCAGGAGGCTGATGCAGGAAGATCCCCAAGAGTTTGAAGCCGGCCTGGGCTACACAGTTAGTTCAAGGCCAGCCTGAACTAAGTAGTGAGACCGTGGGGAAAAAACATGAATGGTGAAAGGAGTTGCCCTTGTGTCCGGCCCACTGCAGACCAATGGGGGGATGGTTGCTGTAGATGGAAAGGCGGTGGCCTGGCAGGTGCACCCGGAGCTTTGAGGTCCGAGGACGCTCACTTCTGTCCCCTTGTTTGAGAAGCTCTAACCTAGAACGAAGCTGACTGAATCATTACCTTTCTACCTTTCTTTGACCAACTTTTCCCAGGTGTCAGCTTGCTGAACAAAAAAACTTGCCCTAAAATTCTGTTTTTCCTGGCTTCCTTCTGTCACCTTTGTTGAATAGAAGGCCTGAGTCTTGCCCAAGTTGGCTTTGCTCACTGTGGCTCGGCTGCAGGAACTGGACAACTTGGCCTGGCCTCCAAGGAGGTGAAGCCTGCTGACCTTGTGGCCACCGTCTCCCCTCTCACAGGGCCTGTCCCTGCCCAGTATGGTTTGTAAATAGCTCTTGGCAAATACCCTGGAGGAGAATAGAGCCACTAACAATAGCAACTCTCTTTTTAGCTTGAATCTCTCAGTACTCAGGACTGTGAACTCTCAAAACCCCAAAATAAGCTGTGTAATTGCAGTGGGCCGCCCTGACCATCTATCTCTACTATCGCCAACATCAGATGTCATTCCAGCAGATATTCAGCTCCTTGTAGTGGAAAAAGAACTGGGCTGATGGCCAGACAGACCTAGATTCAAGACCTAGCTAGGTTACTTGCTGTTAGGACCTGGGGCCAGCCGCTACTGTGAGCCTGTTGGAATAGCCTGAGGGAATATACAAACAGGTGTGGGGACATGGTGGCACAGGCCTGTAATCCCAGCATTCAGGAGGCTAAGGCAGGAGGATCGCCAAGAGTTTGAGGCCACCCTGTGCTACATAGTGAGTTTAAGGCCAGCGTGAACTACCTAGTAAGCCCTGTCTCCAAACAAACAAAACAAATACTCAAGTGAGTGCCTGGAAACCTGCCAAGTGTGACTCAAAATTAAACCATTAGTATTAGGGAATGAGGGTAATCTCAAAGTTTCGGGAAATAAGAGTAATTTTTTTTTTTTTTTTTGAGACAGGGTCTCACTCTGCAGTTCAGGCTGGCCTTGAACTCACTTTGTAGCCCAGCTGGTCCTCAAACTCGCAGCGATCCTCCTGCCTCAGCCTCCTGAGCACTGTGATAACAGGCGTGCACCACCACAACTGGTTGTTCGTTATATACTGTGAGCATGTGTTAGTAAAAAGTCTTCAGGAAGCCCTTAAAGCAACTATCAACAAGATGGGGCTCACTTCTGCTCAGCACCGTGCTGTTTTAAAAACAAGAAGGGCTATGCTTGGTTTCAGTTTCCTCTCGTGCTCACGCTGAAGTTGTGAACAGGGAAGAACTTACCTGATTGGTTTATGTCAAGGATCGATGCCTCAGGGAGGCGAGTCCTCCTAGTAAGTGCAGGCGATCCAGCCATTCCTCGGACGTCAGCCGTGCTGGCAAATGCATCCTCTCTGACAGTCAATCACGGCTTTACCACTTAGGACTTTCACTTTATATATAGTGAAAGAGCTTGGTTCTTCAGACATAGGCATATTTTTGTTTTCTGTGATTCTTTTGCAGACATTAAAAAGGAAACATAAGTGAAAGGAAATTGGTTAAAGTATTTCTAAGGCAATGCAACTTTGTCTTCACTGCCATCCTGCTGACAGTGATAGTAACGGTCTCAGGCACAGTCAAATGGGGAAAGGACCCCAGTCAACAGCCATGTACTCTTTTATATGCCAGGGATCACTGCTCACCTAAACTCTGAGTTTTTGTTTTCGTTTTGTCTTTTTGAGACAGGGTCTCGCTCTGCAGTTCAGGCTAGCCTTGAGCTCACTTGGTAGCCCAGGCTGGTCTTGAACTCCCAACCATCCTCCTGGTTCAGCCCCCCCAGTGCTGCCATTACAGGTGTGTGCCACCATGTGCTGAAACTTAGTTTTATTCCCATTTCCTCTCCCATTTTTCCCAGTATGTACCCTAAACGACCTTTGTTCTCGTGTTTGACTTGGTTGGCAATGGGAGGTCTATCACACACGCTCCTCTGAGGTGTATGTTTTACTCAGCACTGGGTGAGGGTTACGCATTCTCACGTGTATGGCCGCCATTCATTTTCCACTGCACAGCATCTCGTTGTCTACATGTAGTTGTCTTCCTGATAGGCACTTGGCTATTTCCAGGGTTTTGATATTATCTTTTTCTGAGTCTGAACGTTCCCTAGGTGTCTCCTAAGATATATGTGTGAGAGTTTACCTAGGGCAAGGTGGTGAATCTCCTACAGACAAGCGCTGAGACTGTAGCCCAAATCCCACTTAGTGCCAACGCTGCCTGCAGTTAAGCCTGAATACTGAGGTTCTAGTTTAAAAAAGCAACTCAGACGTTAACTTTGTTTTGTCTTAAAAGAAAAACAAATAACACTGCGAACCACAGGTCTACCAGCCCTGCTCTGGGGTAAATACATCAAGGGAGGTGTTATGGTTGATACATTGTGTCAACTTGGGGAGTCCAGAGGTTTGGCTGAGTGACTCAGCAGGAAGCCAGGGTGCTTACTTTGTACACATCCTGAGCCTGTGGAAGTGGAGGGTGTGGAGATTATGTGAGAGGTACTTGCCCCCTGGGTGGGGGTAGGCTGTTTACAAGGTAGGGTAAGGAAAGAGGCTACCTGCAGCCATTCCTCGCTTTTGCTCTGGTTGTTTTTGCTGTGCTCTGCTGCCATGAACAGTTTGCCCTCTGTCATGGGCCACTCTGCCTCAGAACCAGCTAAGTATGGACTGAGACCTCCACGAACTGTAAGCCAAATAAACCTTTCCTTCCTTCATTTTGGGTGTTGGGTATTTTGTCTAAGCAACGAGAGAAAAGTAACCAAGACCGGAGGGCACAGCTAAGTGTAGCTGATGGGTCACCCTATTTTGATAGCCCACATTTGCTCACCTCACCTTCCTCCACTGAATGTCATGCAGAGTCATGAATGGCCTCCCTGCTTAGCCTGTGAACTAGGCTGAATGTGTGTCCAGAGACCTCCAAGGGTAAGAAGAAGCAGAGAGGAAGGTAGGCATGGTCCTTGCCAGCCTGTGATCTGTATGACACACCAGAGAAACAATGCAGTATTTATCCATGTGTGTCTGATTTAATTCATTTAAGAGTACATCTCAAAGTGCATACAGTTATCTAGAAATGTCTCAAGCCTATACTTCTTTATGGCAGAGTAGTACTCCACTGTATAGAAAAAAATACATCTTTTTTTCCATCCATTGGTTAATGGGCATTTTAGGCTGTTTCTAAAATAAAGCTACTGTAAACTGTGCTGCAATAAACATGGTTGTGCATATATCACTGTGGTGTGATGCTTTTAATTCTTTCAGGAAGATACCAAGAATGGGAATAGCTGGGCTGAATGGAACCTCATTTTAGGGTTTTTGTTTTGGTTTTGGTGTTTTGGTCTTTTTGAGACATGGTCTCGCTATGCTGTTCAGGCTGGCCTTGAGCTCACTTTGTAGCCCAATCTGGCCTTAACTTGCAAGATTCTCCTGCCTCAGCCTCCTGAGTGCTGGGATTACAGGCATGCCTGCCATTCATGGCTGTAGTACAGTTTCAGGTAAGGGGTTGTGACACCCCCTGCCTTGCCTTTGTTGTCCAGAATTCTGGCTCTTATTTAATAGGCTCAGTTTGGCTGGACATTGTGGCACACACTTGTAAACTGGCTTGTGAGGCTGAGGCAGGAGGATCATGAGTCTAGACAGGTCAGCCTGAACTATAGCAACAGCCTGTCTCAAATAACCAAAATAATAATCATAGGCCCAACTGCAAAGGTTACTCTTTACCTGGTCAGATATCAGGTCACCGACTGCCAGGCCACGCTGTCTCCATGGTGGCTCCCTATTGCTCTGAGAGGTTACCCATGATGCTCATGCTGTCCTGAGCAGTGGAGATGGGTTTGTAGTAAGGCTGTGTCTGCAACTGCTTAAGAGGGAGCCAGTCCAGCTGGGTCTTTGTTGCAGGGTTGGAGCTGGTTGGAAAAGAGCTTCTCTTTATGATACTAGATCATTTGCACAGCTTTTTTATTTTTCATTTTAAGACAAGCTCTTGCCCAGGCTGGTTGAATTTGGAACCTCCTGGTTGAGCATCCTGAGTAGCTGGGATTACAGGCATGTGCCAACTCACCTGACTGTAAAGCAGCTTCACTGTGCACATGCGTTCGTGTGTGTTCTTAGGGTTGAACCCTGGGCCACAGCCTGAGCCACATCCCTACTCCTTTTCATTTCATTTAAAGTTTTTAAAATTTTGAGACAGATTTTTTGCTAAGTCGTTAAATTGCTCAGACTGGGCTTGAAGTCATGATCCTCCTGCCTCAGCCTCTAAGTGCTGTGCTTACTGTGTCAGTAACCCCAATTATAAACAGCGTCTTGATCTCAAGTGTGTGGCTCTGACACCCTTTCTGGGGAGTGTAGGTGAAGATTTTGTGAGCAAGGGAGCTGGATCTGCTGCTTCCTGGGGTGGGTTTTTTTATTTCTAATTTTTTGATTTTTATTTAATTAATTCATTTATTTAATCTTTTTGAGACAGGGTCTTGCTATGCAGTTCACGCTAGCCTTGAGCTCACTTTGCAGCCCAATCTGACCTTGAAGTTGCAACGATCATCCTTTCTCAGCCTCCTGAGTGCTGAGATCACAGGCGTGCACCACCATATCTGGTGACTAGTTTTTGTTTTTTGGGGAATATTCACTCTGTTGGTTTCTCATGCTGTGCAAAAGCTTTTCAATGAGATCCCAGTTGTTGATTCTTTGTAATACATTCTGTAAGATCAGGGTTTTGTTCATAAAGTCTTTGCCTACAGCAGTGTATTCAAGAAGGGTGTGGTGGTACATGCCCATAATTCCAGCACTGGGGATGCTGAGGCAGTAGGATCTCTGTGAGTTTAAGGCCAGCCTAACTACATAGTCAGATCTTGTCTCAAAAAAAAAATGTTCTACCTATTCTCTCTTCTAGCAGATTTAGTGTTTCTGTTTTAATATTTAGAACTTTGATCCATTTCAATTTTAGTTTAGTTCCTGGTGAAAGATACAGTTTTAATCTTCAGGCTGTGGCAAGGCAGTTTTTCCAGCACTATTTATTAAAGAGGCTATCTCTGCTCCAGTGAATTTGGCTCCTGTGTCTAAGACAAGGTAGTGAGTACGTCTGGAGTTGTCTCTGTATCTACTAGTCTGTTCCACTCATCCTCAGGTCTTTCTTTTCCCCAGTAACATGCTGATTTTATGACAGTAGCTTTGTAGTACAGATTCTTTTTTTTTTTTTTTCTGAGACAGGGTCTCACTATGCAGTTCAGGCTGGCCTTGAGCTCACTTTGTAGTCCAGGCTGGCCTGGAACTCACAGTGATCTTCCTGCCTCAGCCTCCTGAGTGCTGGGATTACAGGCGTGTGCCACCATCCCCAGCTCTAAATTTCTAATTTTGGGGCTGGGGATATGGTTCAGTGGTAGAGTGCTTCCCTAGCATGCACAAGGCCCTGAGTTCAATCCCTAGGGTCACACAAAAAAGTGAATAAATAAACGTCTAATGCTCTCGCAGCGGGCTATTCCATTGTCCTTCCTACTGCCGTGGCGTAGCCTGATGAGGACCCGCTTGCTGAGCACTTCCTGTTTTGCTCCTTTCTCGTCCTTCAGGTCTTTCCATCTGCACCTTGGTGCAGCCCTGGGAACTCTCATTCTGTTCAGCCCCCCTGTTCGGCCTTCACTGTGCTCTGCAGGGCTGAGCAGAGCAGAGCAGTCTTCCCACCAGCCCTCTGGCTGACCCCACCGCTGGTCACTGCTCCTCCCTGCTCCTGTGCTCACTGCACTCAGTCGCCTTTTCGGGGCACCTGGAAGCCGCTGCCAACAGATAAGCACCACCAAAATGGCCACACCGCTGTGCACGTGGCCCTGCTGGCCCCCTGTCCTCCTGGGCCCTTGCTGGCTGTGCCGCCCTGTCCTGGGCCTACAGAGCTGCTTGCTCCTGTGCACCCAGGGCTGCCTGCGCACCCTCTTGCCACCCCTGCTACTTACGGCCCTTTTGACAGGCCCTGTAGATTTTGTGATACAGAAGAGGGTGTGCTCAGGGAGAATTGCTGGGCAGTTCACAGACAGCATGTGAGACAGGCGCGCTGGACTCTCTCCTGCACAGCACACAGGCATGCAATGCGGACATTGCAGGAACCAGGAAAGGCGCCCGACCTTCTCCCCAGATTTCCCGTGCCAAATGAGGGAGAAACATCTGAAATGGAGGCAGGAAGTGAGACCACAAGGTTTGCTCCCATCTCTGTGGGAAGTGAGCCAACCAGGGGCTTGGCCAAAGACTAACTTTTGCGCCCCTCCATGTGTGCTCCGGTTTGATGCAGGAAGACCCTCTGCTAGGCTGCCGGATGGCCTGGCTAGTTTCACTGGAACCTTTCAGGGCTAGGGCGAGCTCTCCTGCGGTGCCCCCGTGATGCCCTTTATTTTTTTTTTATTTTCTATATTTGTGCTGGTATTTCTGCTGAGAGCAGCCTTGGAATGGGGATTGGTGAGTCAAGGGTATGAACACTGTAGATTTTAACAACAGGGGAGAGATTACGTGCGGGTGCACATGTCACAGTGACTTATACAAAACTCAGGGTATAGCACCCATGGGAAGAAAGATTATAGCTCAAACAAGGTACTGAGAAGGAGATGAGGGCATGGCAAACTGGGTGTGGGAGTGGGTGTGAGCTGTTAATTACCAAGTCCCAGCACACCCGTGCAGAACAGTTCCCAAAGCCCTGTAGGTGGAGCCAACCGGAGTGCTGGCTCCAAACTTTCTTGTGAATTTGAGCAAGTTTTCACGACGGTAGCCTGGGCCCACAGAGCAGAAGGTGCACAGAGCAGCAGCCCGGAGTTTCCCAGGAGCCCACGGTCATCCTGTAGGATACTTTGTTTTTATTCCTGCTTTCACTTGGCCCAAACTTGCTCTACGGAGCACGTATGTTTTCCTGCCCTTACTAAATGTAAAACTTTGCTACCTTTGCACTTGTCTCGATCAATTCCCTGTTCAAGGCAGAAAGAACCTAGAAAATGAGTCTAGAAAGAGACTCTAGCACCCCAAAACCTAGTAACAATGACATTCTAATGGCTGAGAATATCCTGAGGCAGATCTGTTTCCTTTGATTTGGAGTTCATGCAGAGACTGGACTATCCTGCGGCTGAGGAGAACATTGCAATATTGGATAGGAGGTTTTGGAGACATTAAAAAAGGCAGAAAAAGTAACATGGTGGCACACACTTATAATCCCAGCACTCGGAAGGCTGAGGCAGGAGGATCACAAGTTCCAACCTAGCATGGGTAATTTAGCAATTTAAAGCCTGTCTCAAAATAAAAAATATTTTAAAAGGGCTGAGGACGTAGGTCAGTGCATAGGCCCCGGACTCAATCTCCAGTAATGCAATCAATCAATCGATCAGTCAAATGTTTTGCAGACAAGGTCTTGCTAGGTTGTTCTGGCTGGCCTTGAGCTCAGTATGTAGCCCAGGTTGGTCTCAAATTCATGGGAACCTTCTTGCTTCAGTCTCCTGAGTGCTGATGAACTAGAGGAAAGATACTCCCAACCTGCTAGCTGCCCTAAATGCTGTTTGTGTTCTCTCAAATGGAGGAATGGATTCTAGGAACACCGGAGGTGAGGAGTGGGAACTTACTGAGAGAAAGAAAGATGTTTGGCACCACTCCCAGGTAACTAAATTTTTAAAAGACATTTTAGTGGCTAATATCTAAGACATTTCTAAAGTAAAGCCCTGTGGTATTCTCTGGGGAGCATCGGGAACCTCTCCATTGTGAGAACGTGGGCCCTTCAGGCGTGGACTGTCACAGGGGCTGCGCTTTCTCCAGGAGCTCAGTCTGCATTGCCGGGGGCCAGAGCTCTCCCGAAGCTCCCGCGCCCCTGTGTGGAGCCACATAAGAGACTTGCTTCAGGGTTGCGTCGATCTCATCCAGTAACATGCTGTGTGTTCACAATAGGTGTGTTCATGATAGGTGTGTTCACTGTGGCGCCCCACCCCCTCTGTATCCTCAGTGGAGACACTGGCTCCGCACTTTCACTGGTAGCCTCAAGAGACAGCTGCCTTTCTCTGATAAGCAAAGGACGGTTCTTTGTTACTTTAATAGACACATTAGCAAGTACAAAGAACAGCCAGCCATGAGCTGTTAGGGACTAGTGAGGGGCTCTGAGCAGGATTTAATATGAACCAACTGGCTTTCCGTGTTCACTGGTGAATCTGTCCAAGGCCCAGGCTCCTTATCTGGAAATGGCGGACTCATAGTAAGTGAACCTCTGTGAGTCACTGATCCCTACTAGAATCTGTACAGGAGGAAGAAACCAGAAAGCCTCAAAGTACAAGACAAGATCACAGCCAAGGACACCTGGGTCAGATCTCAACTAGATGAAGACCGTAGCCTCAGGCACCTCATTCTTCAGTGGATTGACTTCCTACCTTACTTAGAAAAGTCCCTGAGTGGTTCTGTCCTTCTTGAGTACTCCCCTTCCTTTCTTCTGATAACCAAATAGATATGGGGACCCAGAGAAGGTCTTGGTCTTAGCCCAGAGAGAATCTCAAATTCTGTGAGAGAGCTTTGATCCTCCTGGAGCCCTGTAATCATGCCATTTGCTTCTTTTTATTTGGCCTTTGCCTACACTCATTCAGGAGACTGTGGACCTGATCAGCCCACAATAACTAAAGGGCATTATTAACCCCATACAAGCTTCAGTCATAAATCTGGTTTTCTAAACTTCATAAACCAGGTGTGGTGGCGAACACCTGTAATCCCAGCACTCAGGAAGCTGAGGCAGGGGGATCGAGTTCAAGACCAGTCTGGGCTACAAAGTGAGCTCAAGGGCAGCCTGAACTGCTTAGCAAGACCCTGTCTCAAAAAGAGCAACCCCCCAAAAAAACCAAACCCTTAAACCGAAACTACTTGTCTCTGCCACCCCCCCCAATAATCCTAGCTTCCACCAAACAGCAGGAAAAGTTGCAAACTGCATATGAGCAGGAGAATTCCAAATGGAGGACCAGGAACAGCCATGGTGTTACAGGCAGCTGAGTCAGATAGAAACACTGTAGGCTGTCAGACAGGGCTGGGCCCTTGAAGGAGCCAACATGAAAGATACATATTTGCTGTGGGCCAGACCTCAAGACAAAGGACTGAACAAATGCACCCACACACCTCCCTAGATGCGGGTCAGGGATTGATACTCTAAACAGGTAGTGATCACCTTGGGAGAGTCCCTGACCCAACCCTGTACAGGAAAAGCCCCTGTTCTGTATTCATGCCGCCTGCTACATGACTGGCTTCTCTAGTTGATCCCGATTTAATAAACTTTACCTCAACAATTCTTATTGGCTGACCATAGTTTTGTCCATTTTTCCCCTACCTTGGACTCACCTTTCCTCGTAGTTTTGCTCTATAATAAAGTCCCTAGAAAAGACAGAGTCAGGGTAACCCACTTGGGCCCCCTTCTGTCCCTCTCTTGGACAGAAGCTTTCTTTCCCTCAATAGATATATGCTGCTCTTAACCTCCGCTGTTCCCACAATTCATTCTTCGATTTAGAGAACCGAACTCGTCCTAGATATCGCTCAGGTTGGAAGCTTTTATTTTTCTGTATCAGTGGAGCCAATCAGATTGGAGGAGCCTAAACCAGAAGAAGCCCAACGAAAGGAACCGCCGGGAAGCGCCCCTGAGTGTTCAATTTCCAAAATTTCCCATGCTCCCTTTTTGAGTAGCTGACTAGCACGTGTCCCCTTTTCTGCACCTTCACATAAACCGAGTTTTCTTAATTTAAACTCGGCTTCTTTACTTCTTTATGCTTTACTACCACTGGGATTGCCAGGTACTGGGTTTTCCAGCAGAACAGCACCTCACAGTAAGTATGTAAGACAGCCTGACCTGCAACTAGCAGTGATCTTCCTGCCTCAGCCTCCCAAGTGCTGGGATTACAGGCACCACCACACAGAGCACAAGATTTACAGAGATCAAATCCCAATATTCCTTGGACACGTCTGTCACAATTTAATTTTGTTTTTTCTCCCCTCTTTGGTTATTAGTATGTTTACGACATAATTACTTAGCCTGGGTAATTGGTACATATCACATCTTGACCATTTTTACTCCTTTACCCCTGCCACCCTTTCTTTTCAGTAACTCCTTATCCATACATGTTTTCAGTCTGGCCGAGCCTGGCCCAGTTTGTCTACCTGCTTTCTTAGTGTGAGCAAGTTCAGAGCCCTGAGTCATTCATCTCGGTCAGTCTCCAAGGTGGTCCAGTCTAGTACATGGTTTAACTTTACTCAAATCTGCTTTCTGGAAATATCAACTACACGGATAAAGATGGAGATGAGAGAAAAGGGGTGCAGCTAAGCAGAGTGCACTTGAAGAAAACCCAGGCTGCATGGAAATAGGAGACGCCAACAGCAGAAAACCACCACAAGACAGGTACAACCTCAAAAGAGGTCAGAGTAGGCGGCCAAGAGCCGATGATGTACTCTCGCGAGAGGAAAGGTAGGCCGTGCGCAAGCGTGCGTCCGCCGGGGCCCCGCCCCCCGAGCTCCGCCCAGTCCTCGTCCTCACTCCCACCCGAGCCCGCCGCGGCCTCGCTTGGCGTCACGACGGCGTGCGTAGCCACGGCGGCAGCGCAGGGGGCGGGCCCGAGGCGCGGCGCTAGAGGAAGCGCTGCGGTAGCTCCTCGGTCGGAGCTGGCCGCCGGCTCCCCGGTCGCCGAGGGGCCTGCGGTCCCCGCCGCTGCGCCGCGCTCTCCGTGTCCGCCCGCCCATGTGCCCCGGCGCCGCCGCGCCCCGCCTCAGGCCGCCGCACGCCCTGGGGCCTATGGAAGTGATGGACGGACCCCTCAACCTGGTGAGTGGCCGCGCAGCCGCGTCTTCCCGGGCGCCCTCGCCTCAGGGGCGGCTCGCGGCCCCGCGGCCCTCGGGGCGGCGGTGGGTTTGGCGGGGCTGGGGCGCGGGGCGGGCGGCGGGTGGGCCTTGGCCGCAGCCGCGGCCGCGCGCCCGGACCTTGCCCTCCGCGAACCGCCCGCTCCGAGGCTTCCGGGCGCCACGTAGCCGCCGCGCTGTAGCGGGCGACGGCCCGGCCCGGGGGTGCGCGGCGCCGCTCGGGGAGGCGCAGTGCCGCCGCCGACCCGGCTTGCCGTGGCCAACGAGCGCTCGCACTCGGGTACACCGACGTGCGCAGACCCCAGAAGTCGGAGACGGAGTGGGCAGCGCCGGTCCGCCTGCGTCAGCTCTGTGGCTATAGGCGTCCGGACGTTTGTCGTTCTCAGAAAGAGTACTAGTTGGCTGTTTCACATGTGTTACATACATTTTGTCTTTATGAGGCAGGTTCTCGCTGTGTAGTTCCAGTCGGCGTACACTTTGTAGTCCAGGTTGGCCTCGAGCTCACAGTGATACTCCTGCCTCCGGCAGGGATTACAGGCGCTTGCCACCAGCCCGGCTGGTTCCTTATAGTTTTAGGCCGTGAGAAACAGCTACTTACAGGGTGGTCACTGCATCTTTTCGTTTCCCCAAAAGGGTACAAATTTTGCATAGGAAATTTAGATTACTTAAATTTGCAGACATGAATTTAAGTAACAGATTTTTATTTGTAGTTCAGGCTGACCTGCAACTCATGTAGCCCAGACTACCCAACTAGTGGCGATCCTCCTGCTTCAGCCTCCCAAGTCCTGGGATATTAGGTGTATACCACCAAGACCGGCTCTGTCACAGGTTTTGCAGTTCATTTATGATGTGGGATTCAAAAACAACACGGAAGGTTAGTCCTGAAAGAGAACTGTATTGGTTCAGACTGTACAAAGAAGCACTAAAGCCTGATTGAAGAGTATAGATTCTGAAGCCAGATTGCTTGGATTTGAATTCTGGCTTAGTCACTTAGCTGTGTTACCTTGGGCGAGTCACTCGGCCTCACTCAGATTTGTGAGAATTAGAGTAAATGAGTGTAAAGCTTGTAATTACCTGCACAGCTCTAAACCCAGCAATCAGGAGGCTGAGGCAGGCTTGTGAATTGGAGGTCAGCCCGGACTACTTAGGGAGACCCTGTCTCAAGAAAACCAAGAACAACAAAGAACCCCACTGTACCTGATGTGTCTTGCAGTGGATGAGTTCATACTGCTGTGATTAAGCCATCGCCTTTAAAGTCTCATGGGTAAAGGTGTGGGTTTGTTGAGCTAAGAACAGCAGCTTTGACGTCTCATTCACCTGCAGCTGTGGATCCGAGTCATTGGTACCAGTGTGGCTGCTCTGCACAGCTACTCCACTTCGGGAGACTTGGCCCTGCGCCTGTTTTTTTTGTACCAGGAATCGAACTCGGGACCTTGCGCTTGCTAGGCAGGCGCTTGTGCCCTTGGGCTACATCCCTGGCTCTGTCCCCGTTTGTAAGATTTGTGTACACTTAACGCTTGGAATACTTTAGTGAGTTCTTCCCTTGTTTTTAAGGTGACAGTTGGCAGTGAAACATGGGTTGCTTGATTCTGCATCTTCATGGAAATACTGTTAGAAATGACCAGCCGTTTACAAAGTGCTTCTTGCAAAGGGACCATTGGTTCTGTTCCAGTTAGCTTCCCTATTTTTGTCTACAGGCTGGAGCATAACCCCAGCCAATTGCCTCAGAAGTCTGTAGTGTCTTACAAAGACTGGAAGATGGAAGAGAGAGCTGTAGACGAAGCACAGAGTTGGCAGTTTTTATCTGATCCTGGCCTGGTTGTATATTGGAAAGTAGCAACGGGACCGCGATGGATTTTTTTTTTTTTTTAAATGCAGTAGTGGGGATCGAACTCAGGACCTTGCGTTTGCCAGGCAGGGGCTTATTCCACTGAGCTATATCCCCAGCCACCTGGATGTTTATTTTTATTTGTCCTGGTACTAGGATTAAACCCAGGAAGCACTATGCTATACGCTCACCCTCGTCCTCCTCCTTCCCGAGACAGGGTCCTGCTAACCAGGCTGGCTTCAAAACTTCCACTGCCTTTCCTTCACCTCCCAAGTAGTTGGGATTATGGCCCTTTACCATGGGGTCTGGCTAGATTGTCACAATCTTCCCTGTCAGTGGACATACCACTTAGTAACACATTTCCTCAGCATGAGAGAGAGTTCACGGTTCTTTTAATGCCTTTGAGAATCCCACTAGTGTATACAAGTTGTATTTTCTAAAAACATAGTGTGAAAAAACAGTACAGTCCAAACTCACTGTATAAGTTTGTTACTGCCCCTAGGCTTATGATCATACATCCTCAGAGCATCTTTACGGTTTAAAACTTCTTTCTACCTGCAGCACTGTTTCCATAAGTACTCATGTTCATCCCAGCATCTTTATGTTGGATTGTAGCTTCTGTGGCAGCATTGCATGGTTCTGCTGCAGTATTATGTTAGGTTTGTAAGGACTTGTGCGCTTATTTTCTCACAGTGAATTTCTAAGGTATGGAAGAGACTAGCTTGAAATACTAATTTTAATGTGTAGTTAATATGGACAATGACTTCCAGTTTTCTGATTTTCAAGGTTGGTCAAAGAAAATAAAATATTTTTTTTTTGGTCTTTTTGAGACGGGGTCTCACTATGCAGTTCAGACTGGCCTTGAGCTCACTTTGTAGCTCAGGCTGGTCTCGAGCTTGCAAAGATCCTCTTGGCTTGGCCTCCCAAGTGCTGGGATTATAGGCCTGCGCCACCACACCTGGCTGACAGAAATTACATTTTTGTTGAAGGAAAAGGTATTTTGCCTCTGTAAGTTTGTTTCACCAAGCTTTTTTCTTTCTTGTCAAGGCTCCAACCCCTCTCCTCCAGGGATGGACCCCAGGGCCTTCATACTCCGCTGTGGCCCTTTTCCTTAGTTGGGAAGCAGGGTCCTGTGGGTGACCAAGTTGCCCAGGCTGGGCTTGACCTCGCCTCAGCTGGAGTGCTGCTTCGGTTTTTGTCACCTAATATGGAAAAAATGTAATTTAGGAAGTTGCTTAGTATATATTTAGGCATTTCTTGCCATGTATTAATTTTGGCAAGATGAATTGGTAGGAAATGTCAAAACTTAAAGTAAGAGAATTTGTAATTCCTTGGTTTGTTGGTTGATAATTTGGGAAGTGATGTCAGGCCTTAATTTATACATGACCACTGTTTACACCTTGCCCACCTGTGCTCCAGCAAGCACGATCCGTGGGACTTCATGGCAACCCCCTTCCCCGGGGGTTTCCCCTCTGGCTTTCAGGAATGAGCTTCCCTGGGGGAGGCCAGTTCCCCCTCACAGGAGGTAGTTAACCAGTCTTCCTGCTTCCCAGTTACACATCCAGTCCAGGTCCAGGGAGTGGCCTTGTGCACACGGTAATCTGTAATGATATGTTAATCACATTGGTAGTAAAAATCCTGAGGTAAAAGCTGGCTATTTTATTTTCCTTTTAAAAACTTCCTTGTTTCCTTCCCCCTCATCCCACCCTGTTCCCCTTTAAACTTTTTTTCTTTTTGAGACAGGGTCCCACTCTGCAGGTCAGGCTGGCCTTGAGCTCACTTTGTAGCCCAGGCTGGCCTCAAACTCGTACCAATCCTCCAGCCTCAGCCTCCCGAGTGCTGAGATTACAGGTGTGCGCCACAACGTCTGGCTTGAATTTTTTTTTAATCAGATTTTATTGGTACATTTTAGATACGCATGATGATGAAATTCATCATAGAGAATTTGTACCTGTACGTGATACAACTTTGTTTTTTTCCCATTCTTCTGTCTTCCCTTCAACTCCTCTCCTTCTCCCCATTAAAAAGGTTGTTTCCATGTTTGCCTTTTTTTTTTTTGCCCCTGCTTCTCCTCCCCATTTGAACATTTTCTTCCTATTTCACAGTGTGTATTATACATTTTGATTCTTATTTACACTTTCGGGTTCTCACACCAGACAAACATACGTATGTGGGTCTGATTTATTTCATAAGAGTATGGTCTCAAGGTCCATCATTTACAGAGGAATGTTTAAGTTTATTTTTCTTTATGGCAGAGTAGTATTCCATTGTATAAAAACCCCACATGTTCTTTATTCATTCGCCAGTTGATGGGCATTTGGGCTGTTTCCAAGATTTGAAAACCAACTGTTTCAAAACTTTCGTATTTACTCACAGACAGGGTTTTGCTGTGTAGTTCAGGCTGGCATTGGATTCATTATGTAGCCCAGGTGGATCTCAAATTTGCAGCAATCCTCCTGCCACAGCCTCTCTCATGCTGGAATTACAGGCATGCCCTACAACACTTGATTTAGTATTAGATTTTTATGCCAGATATGGTGACTCATTCCTTTAGTGCCACTATAGTAGTGCACTCTGGGAAGCTGAGGCAGGAGGATTTTAAGTTCAAGATTAGTCTGGGCAACTTTGCAAGAGTTCGTATCAAAATACTGTAAAAAATAAAAAGAGCTGGGCACAGAGGCCCTGGGTTCAATCCCCAGCAGTACACACACAGATTTCCTCTTCCATTTTTAAATGCTCGTTGTGACCCACTAAATTGATTTAACAGCTCACTAGTGAGCTATGTCTTGCAACCTTAAAGGTAGGGTCTGGGATTCTCACTGTCTTTCTAGGAGGTGAGAAAAAAAAACAAGGCAAACTGGAAGCTGACAGAAGAAAAAGTGCAGACAGAGCTGTAGGTGAAGGTCGGTCAGATTTACAGTTGGAAAGCGGGCCTCCTGGCATTCCGTGCCCTGCGTGGCCCCTCCTGAGTGCGCTTCAGTGCAGGGACACCCTCTCGGGTCAGTGCCTCGGCCAGAGCAGCTCCCGTTCCCTGTCCCGGGAGACCTGTGCGTGAGAGGGAGAGCGCTGGGCTGCGCTTGCCGGGGCTCTTGCCTCGAGGTTGGTGCATAGTGGCTTTCTGTTGCCTGCTGCTGGTATCCTCTGTAATGGTCTTTCTGTCCTTAAATCCAGCTCTCGCCAAAGCTCACAGAAATTAGTAAGTTGGAAGGTGTGATACTGCAGACTCCTTTGCAGAGGAGACTCCTGACTTGTATTTGCAGCAGTTAGCCTGTGGCAGCAGAGAGGGCTATGGTGAGGGCGGCCGCTCTGACCTGGCTGGTGCTGGTGGGCTTGTGTGGTGGCCAAAGCCAAGCTTGCTGCAGTGTGGTTCAGCCAGAAGGGGCGATGTCCTGGACCCCAAAGAAAGCAGCTGTGGGCCAGGATACAGCACAGCTGGGCAAGCTCGGGGTCCTGAGTTTGATTCCCACCACCAGAAAATAAATAAATGAGTAAAAGAAAGCAGCAGAAAGAGCAGGGGTGCTGCAGACGTGGGTCTTAGGCCATCGCTCGGGACCCGGACATACTGCTCGTCCCCTGAGGCTTGCTGCCCCCTCCCTCTGCCCTGCACGTCTTTGTCACCACAGTGGAAGCTTTAGCGTGAGCTTTGGAGGGTAGGATGTGTAGGTGTCCACAGAAGGCCATGGGGGAAGGGCAGCTCCCTGTAGGAACCTTCGAGGAGCCGCCCGCGGAGAGAGTGGCACTTGTGTTCCAAGTCTCATCATGTTTACTTTTCGAGATGGTCTCAGGCTGGCCTCAAACCGTGACAGTCCTCTTGCCTTAGCCTCCCCAGCCTCCCAAGTGCTGGGATTACAATTACAAGAACGTGCCACCTTACCTGGCTGTAAGATTCTGCCAAGAACTGTAAAGAGGCATGGGTTTAAAATGTGAACTCACGACCAGCTGTGGTAGCACACACCTATGACTCTTACATCCTGGGCTACTGAGGTGGGAGAGCAAGTTCCAGCTCAGCCTGGACAGGTTAGCAAGAACTTGTCCAACAGGTAGCTCAGTTGAAGGCCCTGGGTTCAAGCCCCTGTACAAAAAAGTTAAAATGGGAAATCTTCAAAAATAAGAAATACTACTGGTGAGCATGATGGCATACACCTATAATCCCAGCACTTCAGTAGGCTGAAGCAGGTCCCTGTGAGTTGAGATCAGCCTGAACTGCATGGCACAACTCTTGTCTCAAAAACAACAAAATAATAAAAATAAGAATTACTACAAAATAATTTTCCTAGAGTACCTTTAGTTTTAAAAAATTCAGTGTTGTTCTCCCAGATACATTGGCAGCTTCCAGCATTTTTGTGTTCAGTACCGGTGTGATGATGGGCTTGCATAGCACTGTCCTAGGCAGAGTTTTAAGCACTGTGACACTTGCCAGTTTGCAGTATGCATAGTGATTACATTCCTTATGGGGATTCTGTAATGCACATAACACACCTTTTTACCTGCAGCAGCTCTCATTTTAGAGAGAAGAGAACTGAGCAGTTAGCCAGGGCCACACGTCTGTCAGGGTGTTCAGGATGAGAATAAAAGCTGAGGCTGCGTATAATCTGCACTTGTTGGATTTCTGGTAAGATTTTTTTTTTTTTTTGAGACAGTGTCTTGCTGTATAGCCCAGGCTGGCCTTGAACTCAGGACAAGCCTCCTGCCTCAGCCTCCCAAGTGGTAGGATTACAGGCGTGCACCACTATCCCTGGTTTTGACACAGAAAAATTTAATGGCACCTGTACTTTATTTATTATTGGTCAATAGGAATCCTTTTGGGATCTGTACTTTAAAAAAATACGTTGCTGTGCTCAAGCAAGTATGTGGAGCAGGAGGCTGAGGCAAGAAGATCACAGCAAGTTCAAGGCCAGCTGGGACTATGTAGTGAGATCCTGTCTCAAAAAACAAAACAAAAAAGTAGGTATGTGGCAGGATGTTGTGGTACACACCTGTAATCCCAGCACTCAAGAAGCTGAGGCAGGGGGATTGCAGCCTGAACTATGTATACTCACACCTCAAAAAGGGGGGGATATGTGCCAAGGGTTCACAAAAGGGGGCTTACGATAGAGCCGAGAGAAGTTGCCAGTAACTTTCATGTCCTGTGCTATGAAGCCCTGTACTAACTAAACAGATGTAGCTGTAATAATGGTTTGATGTGTAACAAAGACCAGCATTACCGCTCATGTGAACAGTTTGTTTTCGACTTGAGAAGAGGGTGCCCTAAGTCAGCTCTCCACCCTCATGGGCTACACCCCAGCCTCCATTTTGCTTCTAAACAGTCGTGTACTTTGTAATTGAGAGGAATTTAGGATGTTTGTCTTCTAGGCTCATCAGCAGAGCAGGCGAGCAGACCGGTTACTAGCTACGGGGAAATACGAAGAGGCTATTTCTTGTCACAAAAAGGCTGCAGGTGAGTATTACTTTTTATAAAATACTGATTGTGAAACTGAAGAGCAATTTCTTTTATCTCCTACCACTTAGATAACTTGGGGCTTTCATAGGTAAATGATGCGACCAGACACCATACTTGAAGTAAGTCAGACATATATGTGTGAGCGTCGTGCTGTGTCCCTAGTGTGAGAGACTACAAGAGGAAGTAAAATCTGAAATGTCCAATAAACATTTTGAAATGGAGAGAAACTACTCAGGAGCAAAGAACAACTGAGATAGGGGAAGGAGAAGAGGAAAGGAGGGAGGGGAAATACATATATGTAGGTTCAGGGGACACAGCTCAGTGGCAAAAGCACTTGCAGGGCAAGCGCAAGGTCCTGAGCTCAATCCCCAGCACCAAAAAAATACGCACATACACACAAGATAGCTAAGATAATTGTACTACTGATTCTTTCTGGTTTATTGAAGGGATAGTTAATGTTTCAGTTTTTTATCAGTTTTGCATGCCTGTATCTGGTAATCTGAACAACTACTTTGAAGATAATAAGCAATATAACAGCCATTATTGATTTCGTCATCTTATCTTGAAATTTTGTGTCATTTTCAATGTTTTTTTAAAATTTTTATTCTCTTAAAAAAAAGAATAAACATCACAACAAGCAGGGCGTGCTGGTGCACCCTTGTCATCCCACGCTCTGGGGGCCTGGGGTGGAAGCAGGCATGTTCAGGCCTTGTGTGGCCCTGTCAGTGACTCAGCGAGAGCCTGTCTGGGGAGGGGTAGTAGGGGCTTGAGGACAAGCTCTGTGGTCCTGTCCTTGGCGCCTCAGTGAGTAAATGGTGAAAATAATTACTCTCTTATCAAAGACATAATTTATCTCACTCAGCCAAGCAGCTTTGCATATGTTAAACTCAGAAGTAGGTGCTGGGACCTGTTTGCACTGACCAGTGTCTGGCTGAGTCCCAAACCCCAAAGCTGGGAGGGGCAGGCCTTCCCCGTGGCCCCAGTGTTCTCCTTAGAGCAGCGCCCCTGCTGCAGAAGGCCCTTCCCTCCGCGGGAGCCGCCTTCTTTGGTGGAGTGTGGTGGAGTCTGCCTCTCCCGTGTTCTTTTACTTCTGAGATACAGATTACACAGTGGGCTCTGGTCAGGTAAATCTTTATGATTTTCTTTTTTAGGTCAGTAGTTTTCAGAGAAAATACTGTTTTTAAAAGATTAGTTTTACTGCTGAAGTGTAATCTGTATGTTTGGGTGCATGGTAGGTAGTCCATAAATCTTTGTGTGTTTTTAGGGTGAATGGTTAGGGCCTTGCCTAACACTAACTTTGGCAGTTCCTGCTCTTTAAATAGTTCATGAATCATACTATGTTTGGAGACTGTGAAGTTTGTAGTCACTGTAGAGACAGTGTGCTGCATGTAACTGTGTCAAATCCGAGTTGTGGATGCACACCGTGGTTGTGGAGTACAGAGTGGTAGTGGGTAATGTATGTGTAACACAATTTCAGACGGACAAGAGACCACATATAGTGTGTACTGAGGTGCACTGTGTTGTGAATAGTAAAAGGGAGAGAAGTTCATTTATTTTTTTTTTTTGGTACTGGGAATCGAAGTTTCATTCTTAACTTGATCTTTGTCTTGACTGAAAACTGCTTTTGAGGTGCTGGGGATATAGCTCGGTGGCATAAGGCCTTGCCTGGCCAGCCTGAGGTCATGATTTCGATTTCTGGCATCAAAAACAAAACAAAAAACCACAAAACTGCTTTTGAACTGCAGATACCACCCTCCCCCACAATACACACTCCCAGTCTGCCTGTTAGATCACATTAGCTTTCCTTGTGGACATAGAACTTGAGGTGATCAGTAAACCCCACTGAGCCGATTTGCAGTTTAGACTTAAAAATAGCTTTGTGTTGTACTGTGAAGTAGAGCTGCAGATCGCTGTGTTGGGACGAATTCACTGTTTTCTAAGTTCACCTGCACCTGGGTTCCTAATAGGTGTTTCAAGAGGCAGAGAGGTGGATGTCCCCTGCAGGGAAGGGAGTTACTGGGAAAATCCGTGTAGAGAGGTTGCAGGAAGGGTCGCCAATCTGAGAAGGACTCGAGAAAGGAGAGTCTGAAATGAGAGAATTTAAGAAAACAAAGTGAGCCTCTGTGCCTAGCTGTCAAAGAGCAGAGAAAATGACCCCTTGGAGTTGGCCTTCCCTCTGGTTGCTGTCAACCTCTGGTCTTTCACGCTCATCCTGGCATTGCCCACTGAGCTCTGCTTTCCGTGTTCGATGCTCTGTGCAGCCTCCTTTTCTGGACCTTGCCAGGTCGCACCTGCAGGGCAACCGCAAAAGCTTCTCACCCACATCGCCAGGGGTAGCTGCACATGGAAGCAGCTCCACAGTACCAGTTGCTTGTGTTTGTCTTCTGTTTCTGTGACAACATAGGCAGTACAGCCTTAAAGAAAAAACGATTTTTTTTGACTCATAGTTTTCAAGGCTCAGTCCATGGTCCCTTAGTCCTATCATTGTGGGGCTGTGCTAAGGCAGACACCCCTGGGTGGGGAGCCGGTGGACGAGCAGAGCTGTATACCTCCTCTGGCACTCCAGGGCCAGTGTCTTCCTGGGGGCTGGCCCCAGTCACCTGACTTTCACTGGGCTTCACTGAAGTTTCTCCCATTTCCACAGTGCCGTCAGCCAGAGACCAAGCCTTCAGAACATGGTTCCTGGGGAATGATTCAGTCCAGGCTGTAGCCTAAGAGGAAAAGGAATGCCTTTACATTGACTGTTTTAATTCAGGCAAACCAAGTCACCCAGAATTGAAGGTGTTTAAGGTGATATACTATACTGTCCTTAGTAACTTCCTTACAGTACATTTGTGTACATATTCTTAGGGCTTTTAGTTACTATGTATTTGTTTTTGGTTTTTGAGACAGTATCTCGGTAGTTCAGAATGGCTGTTAGTTTTTTGAGGCAGGGTCTCCATAGTTTAGACTGGCTTTGAATGCACTATGTCGCCTAGGCTGTCCTTAAACTTGCAATGATTCTCCTGCCTCAGCCTCCTAAGTGCTGGAATTACAGGCATGTGCGGCCACGCTCGACTAGTGACTGTATCTGTAGTATATTGGTATAGCCCAGAAACAATTTGATAAATTTAGTTTTAAATGGAGGCAATAATGGTGCAGTTCAGGTGTTTGGGTGGGTAGAGAGTAACTGATAATCCCATTTTCTGAGGAGAATGAAGTAAGATTTCCACAGGTTTTTATTTCATTTTAACTTCCCCTAAAACTATTTTCCTGAATGGAACATCTCCAATTCCTGGGGATTTGTTGCCTTTTTTTTTTTTTTTTTTTTTTTTTTGGTGTACCAGAAATCAAACTCGGGACCTTGCACTTGGCAGGTAGGCACTTACGCTGCTGAGCTATATCCCTGGCCTTGTTGGGGTTTCTTTTAAGAGGTTGGGATTTACCTCGCTTCTCCACGTGTTGGGCACCTGCTCTCTGCCCTGGAGCAGCATCTATAAGGTTACGGAGCAGAGCCCTGCTTGAAGATGGGCTGGGGGTGTTCACATTTGTACCACCGACACCCTTGGAGAGTCCTGTCTCTTTAAAAGAATTTCCAGTTACGGTGTAATTGCTTCTAAGGCCAGTTCTCTACAGTGTGAGTATTAAAACTCTTCTTTAATCTGGTAATTGCAAAGTCCTGACACTCACACTCCTTTGCCTCTTCCTTTACCAGCGTATCTCTGTGACGCCATGAAGCTGACACAGTCTGAGCAGGTGAGACATTTTCATACTTATAGCAAGGGCTCTTGAATTCTTGAATTGTATTATAAAGCAAAAACATTATATTCCTCTAAAAAAGCTTTATCAAAAATGTATAACATGTGTGACATCCACCTGTAATCCACTGCTCACACTGAGGAAGGGGAACTGTGAGTTGGAGATCCGTGCGGGCGACATGGTGAGACGAGTCTTAAAAGGAAAAACAAGGAGAGTGAACACAGAAAATTGGCAGTGTGATCCCAGGGCTTGGGAGGTGGAGGGAGAAGAATAGCCTGGAGTTCGGGGCCAGCCTGGCCTACCTAGTGAGACCCTGTCTCAACCCAAAAACTCTCCCCAAAGAACAAAAATAAAATTGGCGAGAGTGGAATACTGTAGAGGGGAGTGAAAGCTCCCGTTGCTGTCCCAGGTGTGGCACACAGACTTCAGTCCTGTGCTAGTTGTTCCACAGAGAGCTGCGATTGCTGAGCACCGCACATCTGTTTAAGACCCCACTTACCACCTTCCTGATGACCAGCTCATGCTTGATCTTAGTCAGCGCACACTAAAGAAGCTGTCCTGGGGAAGCCAGTTCGGCTGTCCTTTGTCTAACAGTGGTAATGTAAGTGTGAACAGTATCCCTCTTGTCTCTTGAATTCCCATACCTAATTTGTTTGACCAGGTGTGGTAGTGCACACCTGTAATCCCCAAACTGAGAGACTGAGGCAGGAGACCTGCGAGCTCAAGCCCAGCCTGGGCAATTTAGTGAGATCCTACTTCAAAATAAAAAGGACTGGTGATAGAGTCAGTGCAGGGCCCCTGGGTTCAGTCCCCAGTGCTGCCTAAAAAAAAAAAAAAAAAAAAAGCTTCACCACTGACCCGAAATTGGATTCTGTTGGAGAAGGGACCTTGCCTCCTAGGGCTTTTTTTGTGTTTCAGTGCTAGGGATTGAAACCAGGGCCTTGTGCTGCTAGGCAAGTGTCACTGAGCTCCTTGGGTGGGTGGGTGTGTGTGTGTGTGTGTGTGTTCGTTCATTTTTTTGTCTTTGAGACAGGGGCTCGCTATGCAGTTCAGGCTGACCTTGAGCTCACTTTGTAGCCCAGGCTGACTTCAAACTCCTGAGTGCTGGGCTTACAGGTGGGTGCCATCACACCCGGCTTCAAGAGGGAAGATTTCTAATGTTTCTAATCATGTTCAGGAAAAGTCTGAGTTACTTTGTTGTTTGGGAACAGAACTTCTGGGTTTCTGGATAAGTGGTACCTTGTTTATTAATAATATCTTTCTGCAGCTTACCTAGAAATACCTAGTTATTTTGAAATTTTTTGTTGCTGTTGAGTTGCAAACATTGTAAACATTGAAGTATTGATTATTCAGGAGGAAGGCTCTTGGAAAACACTGACCCTTACCCAAGAGACTTGAGTGTTCACTGTGCGAGCTGACCTTTCTCTGTGTTCCAGGCACGCCTGTCCCTGGAGCTGCAGAGGGACAGTCACATGAAGCAGCTCCTCCTCATCCAGGAGCGGTGGAAGAGAGCGAAGCGTGAGGAGCGGCTGAAGGCCCAGCAGCACACGGACAGGGATGCTGCAGCCCCCCTGCAGGCATCGCCCAGGCCCACTGCAGAGGACGTGGAGGCCCAGAGCCCGCTCCTTGCCCGGAAGCACAGCCCTTCCACGGAGAGGCGCCTCCCTGAAGTCCAGGGGGTTTTTGACAGGGATCCCGACACGCTGCTCTATTTACTCCAGCGAAAGAGCGAGCCCACGGAGCCATGCATTGGGAGCAAAGCCCCCAAAGATGACAAGACCATTATAGAGGAGCAGGCGACCAAAATTGCAGATTTGAAGAGACACGTGGAGTTCCTTGTGGCCGAGAATGAGAGATTAAGGAAAGAAAATAAACAGCTAAGGGCCGAAAAGGCCAGACTTCTGAAAGGTTCTGTGGAGAAGGAGCTGGATGTGGACGCTGATTTTGTAGAGAAATCAGAGCTGTGGAGCCTGCCCCCGCATTCAGAAAGTGCTGCAGCCTCCTCCACCTGGCAGAAGTTTGCAGCAAATACCAGCAAAGCCAAGGACATTCCAATACCCAACCTTCCTCCCTTGGATTTTCCGTCCCCAGAGCTTCCGCTCATGGAGCTCTCTGAGGACATCCTGAAAGGGTTTATGAGTAACTAAAGTGGGCGGTCAGCAGAGAGGCCCGAAGAGGAGATAATTCAGTAACACAGTTAATCTAGAAAAAATAAAAAGGGAAAACCATGGGCAAGGGCAGTCCCAGAAGTGTCTGTCGGTTGCTCTGAGGGAGAGGGGTGCGGCCAGACGTGGGACCTTTGCCGAGAAGCCCCCGGTCTGCGCAGCCCGTGACCCTCTTTGGCGCACCCGGCCGGAGGCTGGTGCACTCCTGACCTGAACCATATGGCTACCTGGAAAACTGTTTCAAGCAACAGTTATTTTTTGAATCTTCAGGGTTTAAATGCATGCAAGTATGTTCTGTGTAATTAATCTATAACGCCATAAATGATAATGCAAAACCTAAAACAATACAGTGGCCTGAGGGGCTGCCTTGTACCCGAACTCCGCTCTGTATCATGCATTGACGAGCTCGGCACACACAGTGCGCTTACAGGGGCGAGTGGTGCCCTGCCCGGGCTGTGCCGCGCCTGCACGACTTTTACTGGAAGTAACCTCAAGACTATCAGGAGAGAGATTTAAATTTACATTTTATGAGGAAAGGAACCAAATTATTAGTTAGGCTTTTAAAAAATCTACAGTTTACATAATGAATGGGTGCATTTTGTTCTGTTGTATAATGCATCATTTGAAAATACCAAGCGAGTGTCCTTTGTTTTTAATGCTGCGTGCGTGGAGCAATGCTAGCTGGCAGTGTTTGATTGTAAGAAATCAATAAAGTAATTGCATTTCATACTTTCGTTGAATGTGATCGATAGTTTAAAACCTGGTTACTGAATGGTTCCTTTTGGGTCATAAACTTTGGGAATTTGAATGATTTCTTATGCATGTCTTGGCTTTCAGTGTTTCGTTGTTCTTTAGTCCTGACAAGGAGAGTGAAAGTACAAAGGTTCCTGAGGGTGCTCTTCTATGGCGTGCAGGCTTTTGGTGAAGAGCCCGACTGACAGATCCTGAAGTTTACATGCAGTCCGACTGCATCCACATGGGAAATGTCTCTGGGCCACGGGCTGGGGCCGCTGTCTCAGTGTTCTTCAGCTGAGCCCGGAGGTCCTGGGGAGGGTGAGGGACAGGCTCACAGCTGTGTGGCTGCCCGGAGCGGAGAATGCTGTGCTGTGTGCTTGGCAGCGAGCCTGCATAAGTCACCTTCCTGCCTCAGCTTTCTGTACACGGAACAAAGGGCCACCTCAGTTCTGTATCGCTTTAAAGGTTATGCTACTTAATTTGTGCATCTCAGTTTCACACCAGATTACCAGGGCATTCTGCTTGACCAGTCTTCCTTATAAAACTAAAACAAGCCATCTTGGCCTATTTTTTAAAAAATCAGCTGTGTAGGCTGGGCTAGTGGTAGTGCTGCCTTAGCACACTTGGGTTCACTGCCAGCACTGAAAAAAATAACCCAGACTACTGTGTTGATGCAAATACTTCTAAATCATCCTGCCACTACCTCCTCCCTCTCTCCTATTTCTGCTACAGTTTTAGCAATTTGATGTTTTAGATGTTAGACCTTGTGTATTGTCACTAACGTCCGTGAAGCACTTGTATGTAACGTCTGGTTTTACAGTTGTGTTGCTGAAATGTGTGTGTGTGTTTTATTTTTTGCTACTGGGAATTGAACTCCACCTGGGCTTGCCAGGCAGGCGCTGTGACCCTGGGCCCTACGCATGTGTTTTGAGATAGTAGGGTCTTGCAGTGTAGCCCGAGCTGGCCTTGAACTCGGGCAGTTCTGCCTTTTCTTCCAAGTGCTGAGATTATAGGCAGGCCTGTGCCACATCTGGCCCTAAAATGTGTGTGTCTAGAATGCCAGAGCAGGTGTTTACCCCCGTTTTGCATTCTTGGGACCTGCCTGTTGGTTGCATTGCCTCTGCCCTGGCTGGAGTTCCGTGGTGTCCTTGACTTTTCTGTCTAGCTTGAGGCACTGAAATGGTTAAGAATGTTTTGGGCTGGGCATGGTCATGTACTCCTTTCTGTACCCCTGTAATCTCAAGCACTCCTGATGCTGAGGCAGAATTGCTGAGAGTTTAAGGCCAGTAGAGGCCATGTGGTGAATTCAAGGCCACCTAGACCTTGTCTCAAAACTCCTTGCCCTGGCCCAAAGTCCCTTGCTTTGAGGGACCTGGGCTATCTTCTGATGGTCCTCCCTGTAAAGTCCAGAGATCCAGCTGAGAGTTCACTCTAGGTAGGGCCATACTGCCCTGAATGTGCTCCTCTCAGCTAAGCAGGGTTGGGCCCGGTTAGTACTCGGAGGGGAGAGCGTTTGTGACAGCGGGCACTGGGCTTTGGCTGCTGCCTCCATGCTGAGCCTGGTGGCACACTTGTAATCCCAGCAGTACATGCTGAGGTGGGTGGACACCAAGCTCACAAACCACCAAAAACCAAGTGAGAGCAAAGGAGCCCCCAAAGTTGTTCTGAGTCCTCACTGCAAATTTTCAGAGTAACTCCCAGAACAAGCATTTGTTTCATAGGGTGGTAACTTGGGAGTGTCAGCTCTGTTGCTGTGGTAACCACAGGTCTCACGCATACTGTATACCTGGAAACTTAAGGAAAAAAAATGTTTGCAAAATGATTAGTTCTTCAAAAATGTGTCTCAACTGGGCATAGGGGTGCACGACTATAATCCCAGCACTCAGCAGGCTGAGGCAGGAGGATCATTGTGAGCTCAAGGCCAGCCTGAACTGCATAGCCACACCCTGTCTCAAAAAGAGAAAAAAGTATAGCGGTTTATCAAGTTTGTTAAAATATGTTCTCCCAAGTCAACTTGACATGTTACATACATTCTTTCTGCTTTGTAACATTTGGTCTTTTTTTTTAGTTTTCAGTTTTTAGTCCTTCAAGCCTAGGATGTCTGAGTGCTGTGAAGTTGTGTAGTGGGTCACGCTAGTCATGTCAGTCCCTGCAGCTCATGAGGGCTCAGGGGCGAGATGTGCCTCCCTTAGGTCTGGTGAGGGTTGCTAAAGGGCTACTCAGCAATAACAAGCCTTATGCTCGTTTCTTATGGTGATGCTTTTCATTTGGAGCACTGTGGCTAAATCCTTTTTTAATAAGAGAAGTACTAGCTCGAAGCCGGCCTCGGATTCTAGACTGCAAGTGGAAGGTCGGGTGATCTTTGGGATTGTGCTTCATCCCGATCTTTCCATAGAAAGGTGCTCTCTGAGTGGCCGGCATGGCTATTTCTTTCCTACATGTGTCCTCAAACTTACGTTCATTTTTTTTTCAGTATCTTTTAAAAGTACAAAGTCCTTTAAAGGATACTGCTGGCCCACAGTGACACCTAGTGGACAGTGAGGAACTGTTCTGGTTCTTTGGTCATTATCCCAGCTGGGCTGTGGCAGGGGTGTTGGTTGGCTTGCCTAGTGCAGAGCAGATAAGGAAATAAAGTTTGAAGAGAAAGTGTTTTAAGGAGAGCTCTGGGCCAAGTTTGTGCAGCCTGGGACCATGGGTTTTTCACTTTGACCTGGGCTTCCAAGTTTTGCTCCCTGGATTTAACCTCGAGACCACCTCTGAGCTGTGTGGGCTGCCAGCCTTCCCCTTCCTGGACGTTAGGTTAAAAGCCACCATTAACAACTGATCTAGCATTTGCTGGTACCCGGACAAGCTGATAGTCTCAGGCCTGAAGCAGTACCCCCATTTCCTAAGATCCAACTTGAGGTTTGCTTGGGACCCCCTGGGAAGGGGTTTGGTGGACTGCGCAACGGTAGGCGAGAAACCCTTAGTTGTTCACTAGTAAGAAGAGTGGTTGGGGCTGGAGGTACAGCTCAGTGGGCTAAGTGCTTGCCGCCGAGCACTAGGGCCCTGAGTTCGATCCCCGGTCCCGGAAAAAA